>LDMZ01052205.1:0-10290 GCA_001455285.1 Sphaeromyxa zaharoni
ACAAAGATCTTGAAACATAACGGGTCATTTTTCTAAAATATCCTTGGCAATCATCTGATGAAATCAAATTAAATCCAGAAAGTATTAAAGTTTTTAACTCATTTTCATTTGTTGTTCTTCCTCTGGAAACATAATTTTTCCATTTGCTAAATCGATTCTCAATTGGATTGAGAAACGGGAAATATGGAGGAAGATACAGCACATTCATTTGCTGTTGTTCGATAATTTCCTTCACACCAGAATAATGGTGAATTCTTGCATTATCCAAAATGAAAATTGGGTTTTCAATGCACTTATTCTATAATGAATATAAATAAGAGTTGAAATCTTCTCCTTTAACTGGCCTATCATTGACTACATGGTCAACCATCCCATACATATTCATGGATGCAATTACTGAAATATTTCTAGTTCTAATTGCACTCACTGTAACATATGAGGATGTCCCAATTGGAGAACGACCTATTTTGGTACGAGTGGATACAGCAAAACCAACCTCGTCTAAGAAAACAAATCTTCTATCATCACCATTCAACATCAAAGTATTAAACTTTGATGCATATTCAAAACGGTCTCCAATAATAGAGGAGACGTTTCGCCTTTCAGGTACAATGGTACTGGTTTTTAATGAATAATTGAATTTATTAATGCATCGGTCAATAGTGCTTTTCCAACTTTTACCCAAAGTTCTGTCTCAGTCTTAAGAGTCAGTTGTTTTAGAATAATGGTCCCATCACTATCAATCCAAATTATTATTGATCTCTTTTGATCATCAGTCAATTTTGAACGAGTGTTTCCACCACGTTTTTTTGGATCTAAAACACATTCTTTGTTGTACCTGCTAATAATGGTAGCAATAGTACTTCTAGGCAGTGACATCATTTGAGCAATGAAAGAATTACTAATTCAATTCAAATAATGATTTATAATCAAATTCTTAATCTCATCTGTAATTTTGCGCTTACAATTATTATTTCCATTGGAATTTGATGAATCATTTACTGACATTTTGGGGATAAATATTTACCTCAAAGTATCTTGCCGCTATTGATCGGGAAACCCTATATATAATATTTTGTTCTTAGTAAGTGGTTGATCAACTATATAAAATTCTTTATCTGACCAGAACCTTTAAACTGTTTTTACAGAATTAAGCAGTTGTGTATGGATTTAGTGAGCATAATATTAAACTATCAAATGAAGAACGGATAATAACACTTTCATTGTTCATTACAAAGATCTATGAATGTATGCTTAAACCTGTATTCATCTATGTTTAAAAGGGAACCTATTTTTAAGAAGGGATATTATTGTTTTCGCTAAATAAACGTATTTTTATCATCAACCAGTGCTTTTGTTCTTATGATTTTACATTCAGCAAACCTGGTTGGTGTGAAGTCAAATTCTTTTATGTGGTCAGTATGTAGATAAAATTTGTCTGTGCATTGAACTACAATGTAACATGTCTAGATGTAAAAATTTAATTTTGTTTTAATAAATAAAACCGAAATCTTATAGTATTAGGTTTTGAAAAATTAGATTAAGCAAGATACAATCGATGGTCAAGACGAAGTAAATAATTTAGATATAGAATTTGATACAGATATCAGCACACGTAAATTTGACCAATAATATTTCATGTCACAAGAATAAGGCATAGTGCTTTTCAAAAGTAATATATACCATTATGTCCTGCTCTAAAGTTTTGGAAGAAGTTAAAAAATAACCTAAATATTATTTAGGTAGAGGTGAAATAATTAAATGACTAATTTACTTATCTGAGATAAAATAATATTTATAATATCATGTGCGTAAATTTAAGAGCTTTAGGTACCCATATTAATTTCCACGTTTTATAAGAGAATTATATTCAATAGATTTGATAAATATTGAAAAAAATCTTGTGAATTAGATTAAATAATATTTTAAATTATGTACATGCGTTAATAATCCCTTTTAACAATGTTGCAACAGGAGGTATTTTGGTTGAGTTGATATATAATCCCCAAGTATATCTAGATTAAAATTTACGTGCTTGACTACAAGGTTCCATTCAATCGTTTGTTTTAATATAAAAGATATTATTTGGTAATTTTCATTGTGAATAAGAACTGTTCTACCTGTTTTTAATTCATTTTTTGTATCAGTTTCGAAAATCGTGTTATAGCTACGTAGTGGTTTTAATAAAATGTTAGATTGAGGTTTTGCTCTTTATGCATTAGTTTGTATATTCCTGATTAATTGACACAAGTGTTAATAAATATATTATAAATTTATGCAACAAATAATAAAATGGTATAACAATTATAATATTTTTAACTTGAAATAATAGATTAACGTGTATGTAATACGTAATAACGCATTCTTTGAATTCGTAGCAATTATTTGCAAAAATTTTTGTATTTCAAAAGATTGTTTTTATGATTAGGTTAGGAAGGTATTGTGTGAAATATTTTCTAAAAAATCAATCAGCATACATTATACTTTTGATTTAAAGTCAAACTAGAAATGCAATTTGATTTCACTTTCTATAAAAACTTTATAGTAGACCCTAGATGGATTAAAAAATTTGAATTTTAAAACTATCTGCGAGGTAATTTAATTATTTTAACGTTGTGATGAATAACCGCTCGAATTATTTATGGCACTACTCTAAAAGTCAAATACTAAAAAGCATTTTTCAGTTGTTGCCTAAGATAGAAAAGGACGAACAAAATATACCTTTCCTTAATATCTTTGAAAACATCCTGAACAAACGGAACATCTTTTGGAAGCATTAACCAATCATTTCAAGTCAAACGAATATCATCATTGATGAATAAGTATAAAATATATTTTTAATTGTATTCTTGTTTAATATGATAATAAACAAGAATGCAACAAAAATTTTCTGAAACTTTCCAGTAGATTGTTTTGCAGTCAATACTTAATTTTCAAATTAGATCAAAGAAACAAAGTGTACCGAGAAGATATATTGTAAATATTATAATTTTGTGACTTAAAAAACTAAAAATATAAAAATATATCCAACTTTTCATTATTGGAACTCCATTTGTAATATGGATGAATTATTTTTCATTTATAATTTCAAATTTAGTCTATAAATACTCTATTTTTATATCTCTGATTTCGCAACTAGTGTGTAGCTGTGGTCTGAATAGTGTTATAAATGATGCAGAATCATTGTTTTTTTAAAGGAATTTACTTCTTTAAATCTAAATATATTGTGACAATCGACATTTATAGATGGGGCTTGCAGCCGCAGCAAATAAATTGACCTAATTTTGGTCTTAGGGTGTGTACTAAATACCCAATGCTGTGGCGAGTCGATGTTGGTACCGATGTTAGAATACATAATTATATATATAAAACTATTTATTATATTTAAATAATAAATTTAATCCCGCGCCGGGACGGCATTATATCGTTTATTAATAATATTTTCGGTGATAATCGGATCCGCTAAGTTTATTACCGAAATATCATAATCCGTTAACTGGATTGTGATAATATTATTACGATAAAAGTTATAGTTTGGAACTGCTATGCATTTATTCTGCATTAACAGCAGATTTAAAAGTAATCAATAAACCAAATTCTTAAGAAGATATGTTTGGATTTTTGGAAAATAGCTGTTAATCTTAAGAAGGATGTACTGGATATATTTAGGCCAATGAATATTGCAACTCCGAACAAAAGATTTCTATTCACTAAAAAATATATATTAATAAATTTTCAAGCGAATACTAATCTATGAAGAACGTGAGGCATTTTTTCAGGATTGATACCGATAAACTTTGTTCAATTTTTAGAGAAGTTTTTTCCCTTAACAAAACAAATATAACTTTCGCTGTATATATTTCTTTTAGAAAGATTAATCATTAGCAAATATATTTCTTTTTAATACTTTTTCGTAACTTCTCATTAATCGAAATACTTTTAATCCCTTTTCAATATATTTATTTTGTATGAATATGCATTATGCATGAACGTTTATCTGTGCCATCTGCAATAGTTGGACACTAAAATATTTTATCGTAACATTTTTTTCACATAGGTACAGAACAAAATAAGTTTTATATAATTTGTAAAAAAAATATTAATGACACAATGGCTAAAAATTGCTTTGCTCATCTCACGTATTGACAAAAAAGTTTAACGTTAATTGATAGATTTAAATATAGGGATATTCTTGTACTATATTTTTGACAATTATATCATTAAAATTATCATAAATAAATCATTTTAAGTCCATGATATTTTAATGGAAATATCTTGTCTGATTATTTTATATATTGAAAAAAAACCATGGTGTATCGTTATTGTAATAACCCTATTGCTTAGATTCCATTTATTTTTCAAAAATTACTTCATCAGCAGAAATCACGGTGCACCTATGCTTATCTTTTGAAACATCTATAAAATATGTCCACAAAACTAAATCCTTATTGTTTTTTTTTCAGGAATGATTATAGACGAAACCAGTGGCCAAAAAGTGTCGAAAATAAATTATTTTAAAAATAAAATATTGGATGACCGAAAATATGGTAGTTACATGGAAGATTGGTCAAAAAATTTTTGACACTGAGAAAGAAACGTTTAGTTTATAAATTATGATGTATGAATTTGAAATCATGGGTCAGATAAAATTATATTGGAAACGCCATCAAATAGTGCAAGTTAACTTTAAAATCATAATCTATATGCATTCCGTTGCGATCCCAATACCTGAAATTATTACAATTTTATTTTTTATTGTAAATTTTATATTTTTGGCATTTTAACCTGTTTTAATGGAAAATTTTAATTAATTCTGTAAAATGGGTGTATTTTTTTGATGAAAAACTTGTTAATTGTGTCAATTAAAGCGGTCAAAAAGATAAATTTTCGTTTTTTTGGCCAGGACAATAGAAAAACACGATTATAATAATCCTTTTTGCAAGTTTATAAAATCGACCGACCGCCTACCACCCTTGGCTATCCTTTAAATAATGGCAAGTGTGAGTGAATATCATAACATGATATTTTTATTTTTTGATAATTAATGTTCATATTAAATTATTGATAAATCTATCCATTTACTAATTCCAGTATTGTACCCAATTAATATTAATGAAAATTCTAAGATAGAAAAACTGGGAAAATGTATTCTGGAATGTTCAAGATCAAGTTTAAAATATGCTGGTAATCTCCTGAGACAATTCTTTTTCCATTATGCAAAAGAGTCTCGATATCTCTCAGAATTTGGTGCTAGGATAGATCCTAGGGATATAATTTATATATCTACAAAGCAGCAAAAAAGTACATATCTTTTGAATTCTTGAAAAGTTGAAAATTAGTTGAAAACATTTTTTTTGTAAAAAATTTGGAATAAATTTTTAAATATTCGAAAGTATTGAATTAATATGGATTTTCAATTTTTAAAGGGATGAGTTTGTCGACGGTACATTCAGAGATATAAGTTTTATTTTAATATTAAACTTAAGTGGCTACATACCAGCTCATTTGTACAATGTTCATGTATATTGCTTTAAGATTAACCTGAAGAAACATTTAGTAGAATGGGGAATATGACCTTAAACCATTAATTACTATCAGCCGCTTCGATAATAATTTCAGAATTTATAAATGACAGACATAAATAACTATAATAGATTTTTTTCAGATACTATAACATTTAGGCTAACTTATTTAAGAAGGGATTAAAATCTTGAATTAAGAGATTATTTTATAATGGATTATAAAATGTGAAAGATTTTTGGGAAGCCTTTAAGCCCGTATAAGCGCGATTTGAAAATTTTTATGTAAGCTGACGGTAAAAAAGCGATGAGCCCCCCATTTTAATTCACAATATGCAATATTCTAGGGTTAATCAGAGGAACCAGGAAGTTCCCAATAAAGTAGTTTATGCCAGAGCACTTTCCAGCCGCTTTGGTATACTCCATTTTGCCATTAGAAATATTCATAACTATAATTAAATAATATAAGATAGCTACTTATATTTTCTTAAAATAGCAGTTTCTTCCCATTCCCTCGCGGACGTTGCCGAAGAATACGAAAATATTAATGAAGTCTATATGTTCTTCTAATCTATGATTAATAATTTAATAAATACCCTACGCAGAAACTTTCAGGACTATATGATTGTCGTACCGACTCGTCACGGCTCGTAAACAAAAAATACACGCGAAGGTGGCGGTGGAGAAGGCCTGCAATAATTATTAGGAGTTAGTTTCTATTTAATTACTCTGACTATCTATGTCGTTGTTTAAATCATTTATGAAAATTGGTCAACCTTCTCGAGGGAACCATAATGATCTTCACATCCAATTTTGTTGTAATTTATAGAATCTTTTAAAAGAAGGAATCATTGCAGAGGCTTTTCACGCCCACATTATTTGGATAGAAATTTCATTTTTCGGTTACATAATAAATACAAATCTTTTATTATTGGTTTACGTGATTCGTGATGGACTACACGTTGGAAATAAGGTTGGATTTTTAACGGAATGTCATGTGAACCAAAAGTTAACTCGAGAAGTATATTAAATTTTTAAAAAATAATAGCAATAGTTGTTAATATCACCTAAAAGTCTCTTTTTTCATAATCGGATAAAGGACCATAATCAAAAATATTGCTCTAAAAATGGCATCGATTGAATAATGAAACGGGAGTAATATAAACTGAAAAAATTGATGATTTTCTGATCTAGAATATGATTTTAATTTTTCTTTCATGTAGTTATATATTGATTACAGGGTTATTAAAAATATTAATTTTTTTAAAATTTTGAGTACTGTTAAAATTTCCAAATTTTCGAACTATTATTGTAGCGACTTATATGAAATAATGTTTAATCTTGATATAACCTTGTGTTAAAAAACATTTTTGACAAGTTTGGCATGTCATTTTCTCTTTTACATTACTTTCACAATAAATCTTCCCAATTTGGAAATCATGTTTGCATGAAATTTCATTTCAAGAATTATAATATTCTTGTGTTCGGAAAATCAGAAAACTAATAGCATATTCTTTTTTAAACAGTGCCGATAGTTTTACTTTTCTGAGTTATTTTTTTCATTATCGTTAAAGTCAAATTATTCCAATAAAAATTTCATGAGAAATCTGTCTTTTCATGTTTATATCAAATTTTCCTAGATTCTGCATTCTTGAAAAATCCTCAAGACAATTTCTTACATGTTTTTTTCTTAATATCATTATATTTATTTTATCTCCACCTTTGATGGTTTTTTGTTATTAAACTCTTTATTTTTACACGTGGTAAACTTTTAGAATGTATATAATTTAATATGATATCTTCCAGATGGATATTTGGATGAAATTATTATTCTTATTGGCTTTTACAACAGTTATTTTATTCGTCACTAACAATTTTTTTATTTGCAGTTTACTGATATTTTTTACGAAAATTAATTGAATAATATACCAGATATATTCACCTGCATACCTAACTTTGAAAAGAAATTTAAAAATTAAAATTTTTTAATATGTGATTTGGTATGGTGAGACTTGTTTAAACCTTTCTTTTAACATATTAGATGGTCTCTAAAATTTGCCATGTGTCATTGTAATTGCTATATATAATATTCATAATTTAGTTATCCGGTGAAGAATACGTGATAGTCAGTTTTTAAGTAAATTTTGTCTATGAAGACTTATGCAGTTTCCTGTGAACTTAATCATAGGAACTTAAAGTAGCAACTATGTTATATCAGAATCAGAACTAATTAAGCAAAACTAGAAATTCGTTTTAGTAAAAACCATTATTACGGATGCAAGAATATACTTAATAAAGCTAATAAATCATTCGATACGTAGAATATGAGTTAGATTGCTATTCAACCCATGTAAATTTAGGAAAATGTAATAATCAAACACGTTTGAATTTTAAAATTAATAAATCCCGAATAAATGAAAATTTTCATATTAAGCCACGATATTTGTCTTAAATAAATATCTCAGAATTATAAATTATTTATTTAGAATATATTCTATAGAGTTTAATAAATCCATAGATATATATTTCGAATAAATGTTACAATTACATGAAATCCATCATTTTGAATTTTGGAATATATAAAATTTGTTACTGTTCTGAATGGGAGCAATAAGACTGCTCAATATGTATGGAATTTGTTAAAAAAATTCATTCAAAATTTATTTATTACAATTTTTAATAAATATCTTTCCGTCGATGTAAAAATAATTTAAAAACTTAAATAATACAGGAAACATGATTCGAAGGAATATTTTTCGGTGAGGATATGATCATATTTAATTTTTATTTCTTAATTATTATTATAAAAAAGATTTTGAGAAACGTGTCATGAATTTAAATAGGCTTAAATTTTGTAGTTTTTCCGACTTTCAAAAATAGATCACCGCTTTTTGAATGAAAAACACTGTTGATTGTTAAAAATATATTATACTGGATTACAGTTATGGATTCAACTTATCAGCAATCATTTTGGTGTTACATTTTATTTCGAACATACCTATATACTATTATCTTTGTCAAGTTTACAGCATCACAAAAAGGTAAATATTCATGTAAAAGCTTAATTCATTAGATTCTACTTTTTTACAATTAATAAAATAAAATATGATATAAATAATTTTTTCTTATTTTGGAATAATTATTTTTGTTGACATAAAAATAATTAGGGTTTTAAAGTTTTTGTCTTTTTTTTTGGAAAGTTTTGTTCTATTAATTAGTTCAGGTTAGCATTATGCTTTCACCAAAATAAATTTTTGTTATAAGTTATGTTTATAATTTATTGTACGATTGGGCTTGTAACCAGAATTGCTTGAGTGTTAAATTCTAAAAATAATTAACAAACTATTGGTTAATTTGACCATAATTAACTGCAAGTGAGCTTTAAAAGTAGTAAATATTTAAAATATGTAAATTTTAAAAAGATTTTTAATACTTCCAGTGATGTGTTCAAAAATTTGACTTATCTGTACAAAAATACTAGCTAATAAATTAACATGTATTCACTATTTGTAAAATAATTTAGCAATCCCTTTAGATGCTTAATGTACAGTGCCAAATTTAAAATTTTATATTTTTAATATATGAAATTATCGTTTAAATTAGGATCTAAGAATATGTGTATTATAATGGATTAAATTAATTTGAATTTAGTAGGAAAATTATTTTATCGACACAAAACATATAATAATTGTATTATATCAACGGAGGTAAAACATGCCATTAATAAAAATCCGAATCACGTTTTATTAAATTATCATTTTCCTCATCAATAATTTACATAATCACTTTTTTGTTTGTATTAATTGAAAATATTTATCTATTATAAATCATTTAATTTATTAACAAATCAAAATTATAAGATATTTATTTTCAAAAATTGCAACGTTAATAAATATTGGATTTTATTGTGAAATTTAATAAATAAAACAAATAAACGAGGGGTTTGATGATATAATTTTTTTTAATAATAGTTAAAATAACAAAAAGAGATGTCAAGAAAACTCTGAACATATTTATATATTTATGAATTCAAAAATTAGATGCAGATTACTTTAGTACAAAATTTTATTTTCGTTTTAAATTCAGAACTTATATTTTTGATATTTCTGGAAGTTAAATCTTTTTAGTATTGTCGACATTAAGGTTTTTGGGTTAATAAATATATTGTTATATAAGATGAAACTTCATTAGGGAATTAAAGTGATCTTAAATGAAAAATTTCGATAACTAATATAACCTATAGGAAAGAACTGTTACCATTATTTCACATCTGCCAATGTATGGAATTCTACAAAATTTCGAATATATTTCAAGTTGAATCTTGTATTAGGATTTATTGTTTGAATTTCAGGGCTAGATCTTTTTTGAAGAATTTATACACAGGAAAAGATATTAAACAATTACTTGGAGTAAATCTTTTTATGTGATTATAATCCCTAGCAAAATATTTTTTTAATCAGATATATTATCTTCTCATTAATTTGTTTAACAACTTCAATTTTGAATCTTTTATTAATTTATAATTGTTATATTACACAAAATTGACTGTTCCTTATTATTTCCGGAATTTTATTGACAAAAATTATCATGAACAAGTAATGCTTTAAATTATATCCCTGCCCAAAAACGAATCGAGAATACAGTATTGTTTTTTCATTTAAAACCAGTAATCATAAGATAACCTTTAAAATATTCCTCATTTCTTCATGATATTAACCTGTTAAGCGTCACTTTTGTCTTAGTGCGCCTATCCCAAATCGTCACGTTTTTT
>LDMZ01052215.1:0-10909 GCA_001455285.1 Sphaeromyxa zaharoni
GTCTATCTCCGAAATATAAATGTTCCATTTAAAAAAAATCAAAAATTAATACACATAGTATCAACTAACCTCTTCTGTATCCTCTAGAACCTCTTGAGCCTCCTCTTTGGTTATATGACATATCTAACGTTCATTACATTGATACAATTGACACAAAATGTAAGCAGGGTTAAATAAATTTAAAAAATGACCCCTGACAAGTAGCAATATAGAAACACTTACCCAAACAATGACACGACCAGCACAAAAAAATATCCGCCGAGCTGCGGTCCCTGCACGTAGATCATTTATACCCATCGTCCCGTATTTTTAGCGGGAATATCGATCAACTACGATATAAGGTGTCGGTTACTTGGGGCTGTTTATTTAAGTTGTGACCTTTGTTCTGACCTCCTCCCAGAAGTTATTAGTGCAATGTATTCGTTTTGAGTAGTATTTTTGTTTTCGCTAATTTAAAGAGTTCTAAATGCATAGTTTCTTATCTGTATGGAATTTTGTTGTGATCCATTTTCGTTTTCAGTAAATTATTATAACTTCCAATTCGAATATATAATTATTTTTTTGCACTTCGAAAGTGCGGTCGGTTGAATTGGTTGAATTATTTCTGTTCTAGGTGAGATCAATGTAACAAGCTTTATTTGTTGATAACCTATAACCGCATATAAAGGCAGCCGTGAAGCGATTAATTTGATCATAAAGCTATGCACATGGGGTTTGTTTCATGTCTGCTAACCTTTAACGGGAGGAAAGTTTCGTTTCGTTATCAGTTCTTATAAATTGAATCGATATTGAATTAGATATGAATTATAACTTTTTTATCAAAATTTCATGCTGGGTCATGTTTTCAGATCTAAAATCAGATTTCAGTCTATAAATTTGTTCTTTAATTTCTTCATGATCGGAACATAAATTCATGTTTTAGCTCAACCTTTTTAGAGCCTATTAGGCTGTCTTAACTGAATAATAATAGCATCATTATTATCGATTCTAACTATTCAAAAATCAAGATTTTCACAATGAAATTATAGATTCTACATTAATCCCTAATATAATATTTAATATTCTAATCACCGTGTTTTTAGATCAAGAATCTTGAATCGCGTTTACCAGAAATTTTGCGGAATGTTTAATTCAATAAAATTATCTCTTGCATATAAGGAAATTAGGATCTACTGTGTTAGTGGTCTTATTGATATTATTGGATTAATGAAATTCTATACCCTAATCGTTATATTATCAAAAACAATTTCTAAGAACTTTAGCGATTGAAAAATATTTTGGGAATGTCATAGCTTCTGGTTTATAAACATGTGGGGGAATTTTATCCGTTTAAAGCACACACAATGACCGTATGACGGGCGCCAAGATTACAAAGTACAACATGGTTCATACATGCGAATTATGCTTATTACGACTTTATTGTTTCATAGTATTTATCTTTAACGTTCGGCTTCATTATAACGACTACACCAAACGGCCATCTTTGTCGTACAGACTGAAATATTGAAACTGAAAATCTGTTAATTTGTTCTTTCTTTCATAAGAGAGATTCTTATAATAAAATAGTCTAATTTTAAAATCTAAATAACACTATTTTGTTGTGCATGTCGGTCGCTCGTATTTATATTGCAACCGCACTTAACGTCTTGATTTTTTGTATTTAAATTGTGAGTATCGGTTTTTGTAAAGCATTATTACTGCTGTTTAATTTTATCAATGAATAACTACGTCTACAATGGTTTTTTGTATGGAAAATTCCGATAAAAAATAAGAGAACCCTCGATTAGAAGGCTGCGCTGTGTTTTCAACACTTTTAATACATTTGAACACCACATAGCCCTTCTAACGCATATAATTAAATGTTTTCTTATTTATAAAATCTGGTATCACAAGGATCCTTTGTATTAAGTTAAGATAGTTATGGGTACTTGGATAAAATTGTTTAGTGAAAAATGGAAGAATGCTTTTATTGGTACGCTCAAACAACCTTCCCATCCACTGCGGATTGTAGAATCGTTTGCAATCTCTCACAGAAATCGTTCGCGGTCCCAATACACGACCACCTACCACAAGGCGCATCTGCCTTATTATCGGGGGTTCATTTTCCTGTTGGAAGAAACACAACCCAATCTTGTAGTGATCTTTATATTTTTCTTAACACGTAAAATGTTAAACCTATATATCAATCACATTGACATTACTATTTTTGCTATTTAAATTGGTGGCCCATATACGTAAAAGTTATCCCATGTCTGAAATTAAATTGTTAGGACGAGTATCCTGTGTCCCATACCATTTCCCCAGTTTTTACGGACGTGGAAAACAAGAAATGGCAACACTTGGGTTAAAGTATTGGTTATGAATGAAAATAGCATACTATTTTCCTTACGCCACTGTTTAGCCGGACCTTAATTGACAATAATTTAAAGGAGATCTCAACAATAAAGAGCGCAAAAACTAATTATTTTTAATTGTTTTTGTATCCACCTCAATGTTAAATTATATTATACCCAAACCATTAACCTTACTGTTATTATTTTTTAAATATCTAAAACCAGAAAACAGATACCATTTCAGATGGGTAAATATATTGGTAGCTCTAATTTACATCACATTCCAAAACAAAAATATAAAAATCTAATTCAATTACTACCCAAAGCTGTTTGAATATTCACATTTTTATAAAATTATTCCGAAAATTTATACATTATTTCCTACTCTCTTGTTTTTTCCTGAATTTTCGACTTGTGTATCACACCTTTATATTAGTGTCATGGATATACAAAAAAATATTTTTAAACCGCGTTATTCCATTCGAGACAGAAGTACTGGGAAAATGAAAGAAACATTGGATAAGCTCCATAAATTTTTACATTTTGAAAAGGAGGAAATTGAAGACTGATTTAAATAAGAGAAGATTTATTAAAGAAACTAAAATTTAGTGAGGCCATTAATTCGTATCGTTTTTCGCATTTGTAACTACTTAATACGCGCATAGTCCGTAAAAATTATTAGTCTTATTTTTATTGCACGTTTACTCGTTGTTCTGTTACATAGTTACAACTTTATTGATTTTTCAGAGATCCACAGAGTCTCATAAGGATTCTTATTTTAAATAATTTTTGTAAAATCCCGTTGTACTGATAGCAGATCTAAAGCAGTTTTTAATCGTTATTAAAAATTTTCCCAGGTTTCTTGATCGCACTGTCTGTCTCAATAGTTCAGGTTTAATATATTTTTAATTAATTGAAATAACTATCCCACGTTGCTAATAAAATGATAATAATCTACACATATAATCAACCAATTAATTAGGCAATGAGATATAACACTAATAATTTTTTTACTTAACCTTTACCATCAAAATTCACAATGCTTTAATTATTCTAAACACAATTTACATTGAAACGATACTAAATAAGTATATAAAAGGACTGATTCTATTTTAATTGTGTTGTGTCAACATGAGAATCTCCATTTTAGCCTCACAGAAGTATTGCTAAGACATTGTTTTTGTTATCGAATGAAGGTTCTATAAGATAAATAAGTTTTACTATAGATATCAGTTGAAAAAAAGAATTTTTATGGTTTATCCATTTGTTATGAATTTTTAATATATTATTAAAGCAAAATATATACAAGAAAATGACGAAATCTGAAATAGACATTTTTCTAAGGTAGTAATATTATTTTAGAGATATTCCTAATGATGAAGATATATAAAAAAAGATACCAAGATTATTTCAAAAATGTTTTTTCTATTAAGAATTGTACTATAAGATATTTTTATCCCAAAATTTTTGACATCAAAGAACGAAAAAGATAATCAAAAAAATTTCTTTTGTTTTTTATCTAGCGATGAGTGTTCAATAATTTTAAAAACTGTTAGAAATATGGTAACTTAGTTACGTTATTTCCATTAATGTAAAGGAAAATTTTTATCAAATTTATAATAAAATAAGGTATCTATAGATGTCTTAAAATTATTGTTCTCAATTTATGATAAATATCTGTTTTTACTTGAATCTGTGACTTCACATTTAAATTTTATAATATTTTCATTTACATAAATTTGTATATTAGAAGATGCATCGTTTTCTTGAAGAATCATTGTACAGTTTAAAAAACCGTCTCGAAGGGATCATAATTTCTTCTTATGTTCAACCATGCTAACGCGTCTTAATTAAATATTTAAAAATAGTTAAATATATTATATTTAAAAAAATTGAATTTATTTTATAAAAATTAATGAATGCATAGCTTTTCATTGTCGATTATTCGTATAATATAACATTTTAAATAATAATCCTTCCTTATGTTATCATGAACATTCGGCATGTTACGACTAGTATATACTCCTTGTGCGGCTTAGTTGGTAGCAACATGAAAATTAGTAAGTTTTTATATATTCATACATATAATTGGCAATCGATTATAAAATATTAATTTGATAAATCTGAGGGGTCCAACCAGACGATCATAGCATCATTTATAAATCTATTCATCTTAAGCTTTTTGCTCTTATTTAGAAACGATTTTTTTATAAAAAAACAAAAGGAGAAGCTACTCCATTTTTGAAGTTACCATCTCACATCTCTGGCTCCTTTCTGGCTATATTTGGTCGTGGCTGACAAATTTAATTACTAGTTAAATTTTTAAAGAACAAATAAAGGTGAATCCTTGGTTAACTCTAAATTTGGACTATTTCTTAATATTAGATATAAAAATTTCATAAACAATTTTTTAATTTTTCAATATCTACAGAATTCGAATGACAACTCATTTAAATATTCATTATTCTTTGGAGTATCTATAAGCCGCTTGTTATAATGTTTTTCTTATTTCCATGTAAGGAAAAATAGTAATTTCATGACCAAGGATCGTGTAATCCGCCAGGTACTTTTCAATAAAAGACATTAATGTAAAAAATGAATTAAGGAAAGATAATATACCCTAGCAAAGATAAAATGCTTATCCCACGTGGAGGCCTGGGCCTTGTCCGATTTTTTCTTAAATAGCAATAATCGGCTACGAAAGTAACATTAATAAAAAATCGATTTTTAAACATTTTTTAAGAACAAATTATTTTCATGAGTCAATTTACACGGTATTCGTGAATAGCTGTAAAAATTTCAGGTATATTGTTATACCTTAGGCTGATAATTTGTTTTTGTTGTAAAAATCAGCCGCTTGTATTGATGTATTTTGAATAACATGATTTAAAGATACAATAGCTTACAATAGATATACAAATATTTATTATTATTAACGTAAAGTTGAATTTGCACCCCTAATAATATTCCTTACATCAACAGTTTTTAATGACTGAAACATTTATAATTAACCTAACGTTCTCATCGCATTACATCAAACAAGTATGTATGTTTCATGCCTCTAGTAAACAGCGGTGCGAAGATATGAGTCTGATAAAACTTTAAATATTTGAAATAGATGGAATACTGAAAATTTTAGTATACGAATATTTTAACTTTTTGATTGAAAATTCCCTCCTTGGGAGATGATTGACGTTGATGTTAAAAATTGTATGTATAAATTATCATGGCCATGACTGATCCTCAAATGTTTTGGTAGTTAGATTCCTTTTATTCCAGTATATACCATCAACTAAGATCATGAGTATCAAAATTTACCTTAGTCTAGTGATAGCTTGTCCCTTGTTATGAATTTATCTTTGCGATGATATTTACTAGCTGCTCTACCCATATCCACTCATATATTAAATTAGCTATGATTGATTATACCCAATTCTCGATCTACATAGGTTTTTCCAACTTTTCATTGCAAAGACACCTTATTTTTATTTTTTTAAAATTTTGGTTACATATATTCTAGATAGCTTCATTTTATAACTAGAATACTTGTGTGTGATACAATGGTGTAAGCTGAACCTCAGAAACTCGAAAATAGTTTTTATTCCTAGGATTATTCGCTAAAATTTAATATATGAAAGTTTAAAATATGGAAGACAAAACGGTACAGCCTGTATATCGAGTAAAATAGCTGATTTTAATGTTTGCATTAACAAATTTTTCTCCATATAAAAGATTTAAATAATGTCAATATTTATTTTTGTTAGCCTATCATAAAATAGATTAAATCAAATTTTACACATGAATAATTTAATACATAAGAGACCAATTTGGTTAAATATTTTCTTGAATGGACTATATTGGTATGTTCTTAGGTTTTTGAAGTACAGACAACCAATTCCTGAATAACGCATACAGGAAATCCTAAGGTATCTCCCAGTTCAGATGTATTACGAGAACAATGAAAGGGAGAACGAAGGCCTGATAAGGTAATGTAACCCTAGTATAAGGGTAGGTAATGGGGTTGTTTTAGTAGGTGAAATTCAAACATTGCCTGCAGGAAGCGTTGTGAAGTTCTGGCTGGCACCTTACCTGGCGCGAAAGCGGGCTGGAGGTAAGTCCCATCTTACTGAACCACCTCCGAATTCATAAGAAGCAGGTAAAGGTTTTTTCCTCCATAGCTAAGAAAAAAAGAACAATATAAGGGGACTTGGCAGAGAAATGTTTAAGCATAGGATCTGCATTCATATGAAATCTACAAAATTCTATTTCAATTGTGCAACCCAAACTAAAAATCAAGTTTATTCTTCTACCGCTTGCACAAGTACTGATGGATCCCTATCCCTTGAAAAGCGATTTTAAGTTCGGATAAAAGTGATTTGGGCTTTGCCACACAAGCTTGTAGCACTGCCCGAATGTCCTATATAGTCGCTATTTATACATCAATTCATATCTTGTTAGTGCCGTTTGATAAATGTCACAGCAGAAAATTTGATCAAGTTAACCACTTATATAAATGATAAATAAATTATTAAAATACGAAACTGCATCAAGAAATATCTCAGATGTTCGCAAGAAAACTGTAGCAAAGATGTATGTTATATGGTTAATTTAAAAATATTTTTTACAATTATAATTACCAACCAGACTATCAAACTAATAAGATTCACTATAATTTCCCTTAAAATAATCAAAAGAGTGACATCGATTTGATCAAAGTTACAACTCCAACAACCTATTCGAACAAATACATCGATCGAATATTAACGAATGCGTTAATTTTCGTTTTTTTAGAATAGTTTTATCACAGCTACACCGCATGAAACTTCATTTATCTGATATAATCTGTTCATTAATATCAATATTGTAACAGTAATTAGGCGGCTAACATTAGCAGCCGCACTATATAACAGTTAGATTATTGTGGCGGCCTAGCTTTTAGAGCGACACATAAGTTGTGAAATATGAACACTATGGCGAAGGTCTCTTCACAATATTTTTAGTAATTTTTTGCATTATTACCACTCAATGAGTGACTTATACCCAAATTTTATAATGTAACTCTTGTTAATTAAAGATTTTATATTCTCAATATTTTTAAAAATATCTTTATACTCCTCTCTGCTACTTGTTGTACTGAGAATAATATTTTTTTCTCAAGAATGTTGTACAGTAGGTTGTATTAGATTTATATTTTAAATTTGATACTATAATGTTCACCAGATCAAATTTTACATGTTCAAAAATGAGACAATGTTAACGATCATTGATTTCTTTTAAGGTTTAACGTATAAGACATAAATAGAAATATTTTACAAAAGCATTGGAACGTTTTGTACCTACGTCAGTTAATTGCGTGTTAAGCTCTACATTTAACTACATAACGATCAATACATATAAGTAAACAAGTTCACTAGATTTTTATTTCTAACCTATGGCATCAATTACAAAATTTATAATAATTTTTAGTAAATATCTAAGGTTTAACCGCAATTAACAACATATGTACTGAATCAGGTCCCTAAATATATAAATAACAAAGCATTTATATCCCGGATTAAAAGTATTCAATCCTTTGCACAATATTAGCTGTCAAAGTCATGTTTTTTCTAAAATATTTATTATTTAAGTTTATTTTCACATATACTCAGATTTAGGCACAAAAAGGCTTTAATTCAAACTTAAATAGGATTGTTTAAAAAAAATATTTTTTTATATATCATTCAATAGATAGGAATATTGTTAATAAAACAGCAAAATTATTTCTAAATTATCAACTTTAAATCTTTGATACTTAGTTACACCTTATATATTTTTAGAACAATGACTCGTTATATCAAGCTTTTCGGATATCCAGAAACAATTTGTAATTAAAAATGAATAGTTAAAATTGATTTCTTTGATCTTTGAAGGATTTTTTGTGAAATATTACAAATGCAGAAAAAAATACATTTTGATGCAGAGGCAAGTAACAATCCAATGATTTTATAAAAACTTATACCCAATGGTTTATGTATTTCGTACTCTTGGAAAGATATGAAATGGCAAAATTAAATATTTCATAATCCATGAAAAAAATATATTTAGAATATAAGAACAGATACTATTAACACCAACACACATAAATGCAATGAAAATAAATGGTACTGTAGAACATTTATTTCGAGGAAAAACAAAACAAAGAATTGTAATTTTTATTGATAGAAGTTATAACAAAAAAGTTTTTGACGTATTTGTTACCATTGGTCAATAATCATAATCCAAACCATCACATATATAAATTTTTAACGCCAACGTACAAAATATTATTTTAGACCTTAATTTATCACATTTTTTTAAAAACTTTAATGTATTTTTGAATATAGCAATATGGCTAAAATTAATAATTTTAAAACTTTAATATAAAAGATATGTTACAATAAAGCACATTGAAATGCAAAATAAAGCAATTAACAAATAAAGGTAGATTCCCTATCAATCAGCATGAATTATTCAATTTGAAGATTGAATTTCGTTACTCTTCATGTTGATTTATTATTATTGAAGTACGATACCAAGCATAATTACGAATATATACAAGTCTTAATTTTATTACTTTCGGAAATACCTGTTCCGAATCAAAAGAGAGCGTTAAGCTTAAATGTAACCCTTTTATTATTTATATGCATATATGGGGCATGCGCCCACTGGGTTTATAAATGGAGTACGATGAAAGGCAAAAAGTATAGATAAATTATTTCAGTCCCTAGTTAGTATAGAGTAGTTTGAAAATTTTGTTTTTATAATTAATAATTTTGTTCCTTAACAGTGTGATAAACCGGAAAATGCTAATGGATAGCGTGGTATCTCAACAAAATATTTCGTAGAGTATCGTACGTATTCGCACCACGAGTATTATATACACGTGCCTATTTATCAGTTGGATACAATAATTGGCGCAGTCAACAGGATTGTGGATCAGAAAGACCTACAAGTTTTACTCAAACAACAGCAAAAATCCTAAAATATCTTTCAGGGTGTGTTTCTAAAATACGAGACAACCGGTTCCACAATTTCAATTTAGAAATCGAAGATTGGACTACCTACGTTGCTTGAATAAGAGAACATTTCAAAGATACGAAGTAAATAGTGTTTTTTATAAATCGTTGTTTCTTTCTTGGATAGGACCGGAGTGCTACAAATTTTATGAGAGGTTTTTTTTCTACTGAGAAACGGGAGCTATGTACTTTTGAGGACATTATAGACAAAATGACTGAGTATCTTTCTGATAATGAACATGAGATGGCTTCTTTGGTAATGTTTTCCAGATGTTCAATGTAAACGGATCAGACTTACTCCATGTGGGCTCTAGAGTTAAAAGCACTATCTAGGAAGTTTAATTTCGTCTAAGAAAACTTCAAAAATCAGTATGCACCACAGATGGTTCGAAACAATATTACCCTGAATACCCTACACCCAAGAGTACAAGCTACTTATTTAGAGCAACGAAATCTAAGCTTGGATGATGTAATAAACGTATGAAACGTTTCCTGCTGACTAAAGATGCTATAGCTTCAATTAGGAATAATTCAGAAGCTAAGAATTTTCGTAAAATGGGAGTAAACTATTTAGATCCCCGTTACAAAAATAATCCAAACAAACCTATTAGAAGGAAAACTACATTGCCTTAATGTTCAGAATGTTTTATCAAGCATGATGGGACAAGTTGCCCGTTAAGGAAGCATAAATGCAAATCGTGTAATCGGATTGGTCATTTAGCAGAGGTATGTGTAAACAAGCCCAAAGAGAAGGCCAATAAAACGGTAAATCAAATTGATAAGGAAGATGGAGAATATCTATTTAATATAAACGATATTACGATAGATGAGTTGAAAAATTTACTAATGGTGAAAATCTCAGTTAACCAAAAATGTGTTTCATTTCAATTAGACACTGGGGCATCACGATCAATCAACAATTCATCTACATATAATTATATTGGAAAGCCAAAATTAATTAATTCTCAAATTAATCTAAAATCTTATGCTGGAAAAACTATTCCTGCCAAAGGTGAAACAGTTGTAGGTGTTAAAATAAATAATAAAATATCTTACCTTAACCTACCTGTCATAGACCATCCTTCAGTCACGAACTTGGCTGGAATGGATTGGCTTCCTTATCTAGGTTTGAAAATAGAACTTACTAGAAATCTGAATCAAGTAAAGATGGTAGATAATGAAAAGAAATTAACATTGCTTGCGAAGCATGACGCTTTATTTTCTTCGAAGTTAAGATGCTATAGATAGAAAAACTAAGGTCGCCACCACATAACCAAGATGAAGTCAGGTTGTCAGATCTTATCTCTCTTTTCCATATAGAGATAATCGGATTGATACCCTAATGGGTACCGCACCATATTTTGACAATTCAGTTTTTTGAAGTTTTAGCAACTAAGATTTTCTAAGGAAAAAATAATAAAAAATGGTTAAAATATGATTGATACTTTGGCGGATTCCCATGGTGCGTTGGAATTCGTATAATAATAGTTGCATAAGGAATATCTTCCCGCTGGGGGACGATATTCATAGATCGACATAGTT
>LDMZ01052216.1:0-10909 GCA_001455285.1 Sphaeromyxa zaharoni
GTCTATCTCCGAAATATAAATGTTCCATTTAAAAAAAATCAAAAATTAATACACATAGTATCAACTAACCTCTTCTGTATCCTCTAGAACCTCTTGAGCCTCCTCTTTGGTTATATG
Source organism: Sphaeromyxa zaharoni (assembly GCA_001455285.1). NCBI lineage: Eukaryota > Metazoa > Cnidaria > Myxozoa > Bivalvulida > Sphaeromyxidae > Sphaeromyxa > Sphaeromyxa zaharoni. The sequence goes on from LDMZ01052216.1 coordinate 118, forward strand.
ACATATCTAACGTTCATTACATTGATACAATTGACACAAAATGTAAGCAGGGTTAAATAAATTTAAAAAATGACCCCTGACAAGTAGCAATATAGAAACACTTACCCAAACAATGACACGACCAGCACAAAAAAATATCCGCCGAGCTGCGGTCCCTGCACGTAGATCATTTATACCCATCGTCCCGTATTTTTAGCGGGAATATCGATCAACTACGATATAAGGTGTCGGTTACTTGGGGCTGTTTATTTAAGTTGTGACCTTTGTTCTGACCTCCTCCCAGAAGTTATTAGTGCAATGTATTCGTTTTGAGTAGTATTTTTGTTTTCGCTAATTTAAAGAGTTCTAAATGCATAGTTTCTTATCTGTATGGAATTTTGTTGTGATCCATTTTCGTTTTCAGTAAATTATTATAACTTCCAATTCGAATATATAATTATTTTTTTGCACTTCGAAAGTGCGGTCGGTTGAATTGGTTGAATTATTTCTGTTCTAGGTGAGATCAATGTAACAAGCTTTATTTGTTGATAACCTATAACCGCATATAAAGGCAGCCGTGAAGCGATTAATTTGATCATAAAGCTATGCACATGGGGTTTGTTTCATGTCTGCTAACCTTTAACGGGAGGAAAGTTTCGTTTCGTTATCAGTTCTTATAAATTGAATCGATATTGAATTAGATATGAATTATAACTTTTTTATCAAAATTTCATGCTGGGTCATGTTTTCAGATCTAAAATCAGATTTCAGTCTATAAATTTGTTCTTTAATTTCTTCATGATCGGAACATAAATTCATGTTTTAGCTCAACCTTTTTAGAGCCTATTAGGCTGTCTTAACTGAATAATAATAGCATCATTATTATCGATTCTAACTATTCAAAAATCAAGATTTTCACAATGAAATTATAGATTCTACATTAATCCCTAATATAATATTTAATATTCTAATCACCGTGTTTTTAGATCAAGAATCTTGAATCGCGTTTACCAGAAATTTTGCGGAATGTTTAATTCAATAAAATTATCTCTTGCATATAAGGAAATTAGGATCTACTGTGTTAGTGGTCTTATTGATATTATTGGATTAATGAAATTCTATACCCTAATCGTTATATTATCAAAAACAATTTCTAAGAACTTTAGCGATTGAAAAATATTTTGGGAATGTCATAGCTTCTGGTTTATAAACATGTGGGGGAATTTTATCCGTTTAAAGCACACACAATGACCGTATGACGGGCGCCAAGATTACAAAGTACAACATGGTTCATACATGCGAATTATGCTTATTACGACTTTATTGTTTCATAGTATTTATCTTTAACGTTCGGCTTCATTATAACGACTACACCAAACGGCCATTTTTGTCGTACAGACTGAAATATTGAAACTGAAAATCTGTTAATTTATTCTTTCTTTCATAAGAGAGATTCTTATAATAAAATAGTTTAATTTTAAAATCTAAATAACACTATTTTGTTGTGCATGTCGGTCGCTCGGATTTATATTGCAATCGCACTTAACGTCTTGAATTTTTGTATTTAAATTGTGAGTATCGGTCTTTGTAAATCATTATTACTGCTGTTTAATTTTATCAATGAATAACTACGTCTACAATGGTTTTTTGTATGGAAAATTCCGATAAAAAATAAGAGAACCCTCGATTAGAAGGCTGCGCTGTGTTTTCAACACTTTTAATACATTTGAACACCACATAGCCCTTCTAACGCATATAATTAAATGTTTTCTTATTTATAAAATCTGGTATCACAAGGATCCTTTGTATTAAGTTAAGATAGTTATGGGTACTTGGATAAAATTGTTTAGTGAAAAATGGAAGAATGCTTTTATTGGTACGCTCAAACAACCTTCCCATCCACTGCGGATTGTAGAATCGTTTGCAATCTCTCACAGAAATCGTTCGCGGTCCCAATACACGACCACCTACCACAAGGCGCATCTGCCTTATTATCGGGGGTTCATTTTCCTGTTGGAAGAAACACAACCCAATCTTGTAGTGATCTTTATATTTTTCTTAACACGTAAAATGTTAAACCTATATATCAATCACATTGACATTACTATTTTTGCTATTTAAATTGGTGGCCCATATACGTAAAAGTTATCCCATGTCTGAAATTAAATTGTTAGGACGAGTATCCTGTGTCCCATACCATTTCCCCAGTTTTTACGGACGTGGAAAACAAGAAATGGCAACACTTGGGTTAAAGTATTGGTTATGAATGAAAATAGCATACTATTTTCCTTACGCCACTGTTTAGCCGGACCTTAATTGACAATAATTTAAAGGAGATCTCAACAATAAAGAGCGCAAAAACTAATTATTTTTAATTGTTTTTGTATCCACCTCAATGTTAAATTATATTATACCCAAACCATTAACCTTACTGTTATTATTTTTTAAATATCTAAAACCAGAAAACAGATACCATTTCAGATGGGTAAATATATTGGTAGCTCTAATTTACATCACATTCCAAAACAAAAATATAAAAATCTAATTCAATTACTACCCAAAGCTGTTTGAATATTCACATTTTTATAAAATTATTCCGAAAATTTATACATTATTTCCTACTCTCTTGTTTTTTCCTGAATTTTCGACTTGTGTATCACACCTTTATATTAGTGTCATGGATATACAAAAAAATATTTTTAAACCGCGTTATTCCATTCGAGACAGAAGTACTGGGAAAATGAAAGAAACATTGGATAAGCTCCATAAATTTTTACATTTTGAAAAGGAGGAAATTGAAGACTGATTTAAATAAGAGAAGATTTATTAAAGAAACTAAAATTTAGTGAGGCCATTAATTCGTATCGTTTTTCGCATTTGTAACTACTTAATACGCGCATAGTCCGTAAAAATTATTAGTCTTATTTTTATTGCACGTTTACTCGTTGTTCTGTTACATAGTTACAACTTTATTGATTTTTCAGAGATCCACAGAGTCTCATAAGGATTCTTATTTTAAATAATTTTTGTAAAATCCCGTTGTACTGATAGCAGATCTAAAGCAGTTTTTAATCGTTATTAAAAATTTTCCCAGGTTTCTTGATCGCACTGTCTGTCTCAATAGTTCAGGTTTAATATATTTTTAATTAATTGAAATAACTATCCCACGTTGCTAATAAAATGATAATAATCTACACATATAATCAACCAATTAATTAGGCAATGAGATATAACACTAATAATTTTTTTACTTAACCTTTACCATCAAAATTCACAATGCTTTAATTATTCTAAACACAATTTACATTGAAACGATACTAAATAAGTATATAAAAGGACTGATTCTATTTTAATTGTGTTGTGTCAACATGAGAATCTCCATTTTAGCCTCACAGAAGTATTGCTAAGACATTGTTTTTGTTATCGAATGAAGGTTCTATAAGATAAATAAGTTTTACTATAGATATCAGTTGAAAAAAAGAATTTTTATGGTTTATCCATTTGTTATGAATTTTTAATATATTATTAAAGCAAAATATATACAAGAAAATGACGAAATCTGAAATAGACATTTTTCTAAGGTAGTAATATTATTTTAGAGATATTCCTAATGATGAAGATATATAAAAAAAGATACCAAGATTATTTCAAAAATGTTTTTTCTATTAAGAATTGTACTATAAGATATTTTTATCCCAAAATTTTTGACATCAAAGAACGAAAAAGATAATCAAAAAAATTTCTTTTGTTTTTTATCTAGCGATGAGTGTTCAATAATTTTAAAAACTGTTAGAAATATGGTAACTTAGTTACGTTATTTCCATTAATGTAAAGGAAAATTTTTATCAAATTTATAATAAAATAAGGTATCTATAGATGTCTTAAAATTATTGTTCTCAATTTATGATAAATATCTGTTTTTACTTGAATCTGTGACTTCACATTTAAATTTTATAATATTTTCATTTACATAAATTTGTATATTAGAAGATGCATCGTTTTCTTGAAGAATCATTGTACAGTTTAAAAAACCGTCTCGAAGGGATCATAATTTCTTCTTATGTTCAACCATGCTAACGCGTCTTAATTAAATATTTAAAAATAGTTAAATATATTATATTTAAAAAAATTGAATTTATTTTATAAAAATTAATGAATGCATAGCTTTTCATTGTCGATTATTCGTATAATATAACATTTTAAATAATAATCCTTCCTTATGTTATCATGAACATTCGGCATGTTACGACTAGTATATACTCCTTGTGCGGCTTAGTTGGTAGCAACATGAAAATTAGTAAGTTTTTATATATTCATACATATAATTGGCAATCGATTATAAAATATTAATTTGATAAATCTGAGGGGTCCAACCAGACGATCATAGCATCATTTATAAATCTATTCATCTTAAGCTTTTTGCTCTTATTTAGAAACGATTTTTTTATAAAAAAACAAAAGGAGAAGCTACTCCATTTTTGAAGTTACCATCTCACATCTCTGGCTCCTTTCTGGCTATATTTGGTCGTGGCTGACAAATTTAATTACTAGTTAAATTTTTAAAGAACAAATAAAGGTGAATCCTTGGTTAACTCTAAATTTGGACTATTTCTTAATATTAGATATAAAAATTTCATAAACAATTTTTTAATTTTTCAATATCTACAGAATTCGAATGACAACTCATTTAAATATTCATTATTCTTTGGAGTATCTATAAGCCGCTTGTTATAATGTTTTTCTTATTTCCATGTAAGGAAAAATAGTAATTTCATGACCAAGGATCGTGTAATCCGCCAGGTACTTTTCAATAAAAGACATTAATGTAAAAAATGAATTAAGGAAAGATAATATACCCTAGCAAAGATAAAATGCTTATCCCACGTGGAGGCCTGGGCCTTGTCCGATTTTTTCTTAAATAGCAATAATCGGCTACGAAAGTAACATTAATAAAAAATCGATTTTTAAACATTTTTTAAGAACAAATTATTTTCATGAGTCAATTTACACGGTATTCGTGAATAGCTGTAAAAATTTCAGGTATATTGTTATACCTTAGGCTGATAATTTGTTTTTGTTGTAAAAATCAGCCGCTTGTATTGATGTATTTTGAATAACATGATTTAAAGATACAATAGCTTACAATAGATATACAAATATTTATTATTATTAACGTAAAGTTGAATTTGCACCCCTAATAATATTCCTTACATCAACAGTTTTTAATGACTGAAACATTTATAATTAACCTAACGTTCTCATCGCATTACATCAAACAAGTATGTATGTTTCATGCCTCTAGTAAACAGCGGTGCGAAGATATGAGTCTGATAAAACTTTAAATATTTGAAATAGATGGAATACTGAAAATTTTAGTATACGAATATTTTAACTTTTTGATTGAAAATTCCCTCCTTGGGAGATGATTGACGTTGATGTTAAAAATTGTATGTATAAATTATCATGGCCATGACTGATCCTCAAATGTTTTGGTAGTTAGATTCCTTTTATTCCAGTATATACCATCAACTAAGATCATGAGTATCAAAATTTACCTTAGTCTAGTGATAGCTTGTCCCTTGTTATGAATTTATCTTTGCGATGATATTTACTAGCTGCTCTACCCATATCCACTCATATATTAAATTAGCTATGATTGATTATACCCAATTCTCGATCTACATAGGTTTTTCCAACTTTTCATTGCAAAGACACCTTATTTTTATTTTTTTAAAATTTTGGTTACATATATTCTAGATAGCTTCATTTTATAACTAGAATACTTGTGTGTGATACAATGGTGTAAGCTGAACCTCAGAAACTCGAAAATAGTTTTTATTCCTAGGATTATTCGCTAAAATTTAATATATGAAAGTTTAAAATATGGAAGACAAAACGGTACAGCCTGTATATCGAGTAAAATAGCTGATTTTAATGTTTGCATTAACAAATTTTTCTCCATATAAAAGATTTAAATAATGTCAATATTTATTTTTGTTAGCCTATCATAAAATAGATTAAATCAAATTTTACACATGAATAATTTAATACATAAGAGACCAATTTGGTTAAATATTTTCTTGAATGGACTATATTGGTATGTTCTTAGGTTTTTGAAGTACAGACAACCAATTCCTGAATAACGCATACAGGAAATCCTAAGGTATCTCCCAGTTCAGATGTATTACGAGAACAATGAAAGGGAGAACGAAGGCCTGATAAGGTAATGTAACCCTAGTATAAGGGTAGGTAATGGGGTTGTTTTAGTAGGTGAAATTCAAACATTGCCTGCAGGAAGCGTTGTGAAGTTCTGGCTGGCACCTTACCTGGCGCGAAAGCGGGCTGGAGGTAAGTCCCATCTTACTGAACCACCTCCGAATTCATAAGAAGCAGGTAAAGGTTTTTTCCTCCATAGCTAAGAAAAAAAGAACAATATAAGGGGACTTGGCAGAGAAATGTTTAAGCATAGGATCTGCATTCATATGAAATCTACAAAATTCTATTTCAATTGTGCAACCCAAACTAAAAATCAAGTTTATTCTTCTACCGCTTGCACAAGTACTGATGGATCCCTATCCCTTGAAAAGCGATTTTAAGTTCGGATAAAAGTGATTTGGGCTTTGCCACACAAGCTTGTAGCACTGCCCGAATGTCCTATATAGTCGCTATTTATACATCAATTCATATCTTGTTAGTGCCGTTTGATAAATGTCACAGCAGAAAATTTGATCAAGTTAACCACTTATATAAATGATAAATAAATTATTAAAATACGAAACTGCATCAAGAAATATCTCAGATGTTCGCAAGAAAACTGTAGCAAAGATGTATGTTATATGGTTAATTTAAAAATATTTTTTACAATTATAATTACCAACCAGACTATCAAACTAATAAGATTCACTATAATTTCCCTTAAAATAATCAAAAGAGTGACATCGATTTGATCAAAGTTACAACTCCAACAACCTATTCGAACAAATACATCGATCGAATATTAACGAATGCGTTAATTTTCGTTTTTTTAGAATAGTTTTATCACAGCTACACCGCATGAAACTTCATTTATCTGATATAATCTGTTCATTAATATCAATATTGTAACAGTAATTAGGCGGCTAACATTAGCAGCCGCACTATATAACAGTTAGATTATTGTGGCGGCCTAGCTTTTAGAGCGACACATAAGTTGTGAAATATGAACACTATGGCGAAGGTCTCTTCACAATATTTTTAGTAATTTTTTGCATTATTACCACTCAATGAGTGACTTATACCCAAATTTTATAATGTAACTCTTGTTAATTAAAGATTTTATATTCTCAATATTTTTAAAAATATCTTTATACTCCTCTCTGCTACTTGTTGTACTGAGAATAATATTTTTTTCTCAAGAATGTTGTACAGTAGGTTGTATTAGATTTATATTTTAAATTTGATACTATAATGTTCACCAGATCAAATTTTACATGTTCAAAAATGAGACAATGTTAACGATCATTGATTTCTTTTAAGGTTTAACGTATAAGACATAAATAGAAATATTTTACAAAAGCATTGGAACGTTTTGTACCTACGTCAGTTAATTGCGTGTTAAGCTCTACATTTAACTACATAACGATCAATACATATAAGTAAACAAGTTCACTAGATTTTTATTTCTAACCTATGGCATCAATTACAAAATTTATAATAATTTTTAGTAAATATCTAAGGTTTAACCGCAATTAACAACATATGTACTGAATCAGGTCCCTAAATATATAAATAACAAAGCATTTATATCCCGGATTAAAAGTATTCAATCCTTTGCACAATATTAGCTGTCAAAGTCATGTTTTTTCTAAAATATTTATTATTTAAGTTTATTTTCACATATACTCAGATTTAGGCACAAAAAGGCTTTAATTCAAACTTAAATAGGATTGTTTAAAAAAAATATTTTTTTATATATCATTCAATAGATAGGAATATTGTTAATAAAACAGCAAAATTATTTCTAAATTATCAACTTTAAATCTTTGATACTTAGTTACACCTTATATATTTTTAGAACAATGACTCGTTATATCAAGCTTTTCGGATATCCAGAAACAATTTGTAATTAAAAATGAATAGTTAAAATTGATTTCTTTGATCTTTGAAGGATTTTTTGTGAAATATTACAAATGCAGAAAAAAATACATTTTGATGCAGAGGCAAGTAACAATCCAATGATTTTATAAAAACTTATACCCAATGGTTTATGTATTTCGTACTCTTGGAAAGATATGAAATGGCAAAATTAAATATTTCATAATCCATGAAAAAAATATATTTAGAATATAAGAACAGATACTATTAACACCAACACACATAAATGCAATGAAAATAAATGGTACTGTAGAACATTTATTTCGAGGAAAAACAAAACAAAGAATTGTAATTTTTATTGATAGAAGTTATAACAAAAAAGTTTTTGACGTATTTGTTACCATTGGTCAATAATCATAATCCAAACCATCACATATATAAATTTTTAACGCCAACGTACAAAATATTATTTTAGACCTTAATTTATCACATTTTTTTAAAAACTTTAATGTATTTTTGAATATAGCAATATGGCTAAAATTAATAATTTTAAAACTTTAATATAAAAGATATGTTACAATAAAGCACATTGAAATGCAAAATAAAGCAATTAACAAATAAAGGTAGATTCCCTATCAATCAGCATGAATTATTCAATTTGAAGATTGAATTTCGTTACTCTTCATGTTGATTTATTATTATTGAAGTACGATACCAAGCATAATTACGAATATATACAAGTCTTAATTTTATTACTTTCGGAAATACCTGTTCCGAATCAAAAGAGAGCGTTAAGCTTAAATGTAACCCTTTTATTATTTATATGCATATATGGGGCATGCGCCCACTGGGTTTATAAATGGAGTACGATGAAAGGCAAAAAGTATAGATAAATTATTTCAGTCCCTAGTTAGTATAGAGTAGTTTGAAAATTTTGTTTTTATAATTAATAATTTTGTTCCTTAACAGTGTGATAAACCGGAAAATGCTAATGGATAGCGTGGTATCTCAACAAAATATTTCGTAGAGTATCGTACGTATTCGCACCACGAGTATTATATACACGTGCCTATTTATCAGTTGGATACAATAATTGGCGCAGTCAACAGGATTGTGGATCAGAAAGACCTACAAGTTTTACTCAAACAACAGCAAAAATCCTAAAATATCTTTCAGGGTGTGTTTCTAAAATACGAGACAACCGGTTCCACAATTTCAATTTAGAAATCGAAGATTGGACTACCTACGTTGCTTGAATAAGAGAACATTTCAAAGATACGAAGTAAATAGTGTTTTTTATAAATCGTTGTTTCTTTCTTGGATAGGACCGGAGTGCTACAAATTTTATGAGAGGTTTTTTTTCTACTGAGAAACGGGAGCTATGTACTTTTGAGGACATTATAGACAAAATGACTGAGTATCTTTCTGATAATGAACATGAGATGGCTTCTTTGGTAATGTTTTCCAGATGTTCAATGTAAACGGATCAGACTTACTCCATGTGGGCTCTAGAGTTAAAAGCACTATCTAGGAAGTTTAATTTCGTCTAAGAAAACTTCAAAAATCAGTATGCACCACAGATGGTTCGAAACAATATTACCCTGAATACCCTACACCCAAGAGTACAAGCTACTTATTTAGAGCAACGAAATCTAAGCTTGGATGATGTAATAAACGTATGAAACGTTTCCTGCTGACTAAAGATGCTATAGCTTCAATTAGGAATAATTCAGAAGCTAAGAATTTTCGTAAAATGGGAGTAAACTATTTAGATCCCCGTTACAAAAATAATCCAAACAAACCTATTAGAAGGAAAACTACATTGCCTTAATGTTCAGAATGTTTTATCAAGCATGATGGGACAAGTTGCCCGTTAAGGAAGCATAAATGCAAATCGTGTAATCGGATTGGTCATTTAGCAGAGGTATGTGTAAACAAGCCCAAAGAGAAGGCCAATAAAACGGTAAATCAAATTGATAAGGAAGATGGAGAATATCTATTTAATATAAACGATATTACGATAGATGAGTTGAAAAATTTACTAATGGTGAAAATCTCAGTTAACCAAAAATGTGTTTCATTTCAATTAGACACTGGGGCATCACGATCAATCAACAATTCATCTACATATAATTATATTGGAAAGCCAAAATTAATTAATTCTCAAATTAATCTAAAATCTTATGCTGGAAAAACTATTCCTGCCAAAGGTGAAACAGTTGTAGGTGTTAAAATAAATAATAAAATATCTTACCTTAACCTACCTGTCATAGACCATCCTTCAGTCACGAACTTGGCTGGAATGGATTGGCTTCCTTATCTAGGTTTGAAAATAGAACTTACTAGAAATCTGAATCAAGTAAAGATGGTAGATAATGAAAAGAAATTAACATTGCTTGCGAAGCATGACGCTTTATTTTCTTCGAAGTTAAGATGCTATAGATAGAAAAACTAAGGTCGCCACCACATAACCAAGATGAAGTCAGGTTGTCAGATCTTATCTCTCTTTTCCATATAGAGATAATCGGATTGATACCCTAATGGGTACCGCACCATATTTTGACAATTCAGTTTTTTGAAGTTTTAGCAACTAAGATTTTCTAAGGAAAAAATAATAAAAAATGGTTAAAATATGATTGATACTTTGGCGGATTCCCATGGTGCGTTGGAATTCGTATAATAATAGTTGCATAAGGAATATCTTCCCGCTGGGGGACGATATTCATAGATCGACATAGTT
>LDMZ01052257.1:0-11902 GCA_001455285.1 Sphaeromyxa zaharoni
TGTCGCCAAATGTAGTAAATAGCAACTTGACTGTATGTCACACACGTACGCTGTCGCCGCGTGTGGCAGAATATAATAAATACGAATATTAATTCTATCTAATCTCTACACTTGTTTATGTAAAATTTGATGATCCGTATAATTGATGTCGTAAACGTTCAACGGGTTTTCCCTTTTTGACTACTGTATACCTACCTTTGCACTCCCCTGTAAGATTAGTGCAAATTGATGATATTTTCGACTGTAAGGTGTCTAGCTCTTCTCCATTGGACAGATAACATATTTTTATGCAACATTTAAAGTTTTCCTGGTGATATATTTCCAATTATCTGTTATTCTTGGAAATAATGTCTATTCGATCTTTCCATTAACGTATGTACTCTTGTAAAGAGAAACTCAGCTAAAATACCAATAAGTATAAAGAAAGATGATTAACCTTCATCCTTACCACAATCAACTGTTATGCCAGATTTAAACTGTAAAACATTATAGTGAGAGGAGTATTTTATTGAACGAGACTTCAATGGTATGCTTTTTTCATTTCAAACAGTCGTTATGGAAAAAGATGCAAGATCTTTGTATGGTCACAGAGTATTGATCGAACAAAAGCTAAAGAAAGTATGTAAAAATTCTTTCCTTATTAGCATTTGTTCCTTCGCATAATGTAGTTGACAAATCTGAAAAATAATAGGATTATTTAGATAAACAAACATTTTATTATCGGTTTAATATGTTTATTTGATTATTTCGAGAAAGCATACATTGGAAGACTTTATGGAAGTCCAGAGCACAGGTTCATTTTTAGGTAGATTCTTGGAATCAATATATCACAGTAGTTAGTGAACTACCTTTAATCAATAATTTTGCTGAAAAATGGCACCATGGTTTTGCGTTTGGATTCGATCAGAACCATCAAAAGCTTTTTAAATTTTTAAATTTCCTTAAGAATTAAAGAAGTTAATGAATATATGTATTAACAGAATAATACATGGTTTACCGGCAAGAAATATGGAAATTTCAGAGAGATGTAATGTTCTACATCGAATCTATAAGGAGTGGATGGCAAAAATTTTCTAAAAAATATATTTAGTTCATTTTGTCTGTGAGCAATTATTTTTATTATTTAGAGATATTTTGTATATTAGTTCTGTATCAAATATATGAGCGAATTCATTATATTAAGACTTCCGTTCAAGTTTATTTCTATTAGTTTCTTAAAATATTCTGGAAAAAATAAGATATATTTTGTTTCAAAATTTATTTTTTAAGATTTTATTAAAATAAATGGAAAAGAATCTCTTCAAGTATTTAAATTTTAACTTTTTAATTTCGTTACAAAAAGAGTAGCTTATAAAATTAATCATCTAACCAATAGAAATACATTGATGCAGTTAATAAGTTTTAAAAATTTAGCTTTTAAGTAATTAAACATATTATAAAGAAATTTTACTATTTAATTGACATTATATAAATAGCAATATCTAGATGTAGAGTATATAAATAGTTAGCATGCATAGGCGGTAGATTGATCTCACGTGCGTATATTACATAGATATATATCAATTTTCAATTTTGACAAGTTTATTAATGTTTGGTATGATATTACAGGTAAAAGAATCGGTTATTGGCTTTAAATAAATTGAAAAGTATAACTCTTATGACTGAACAGATGATTGCGACGGAATCATAAAATTATGGTGATGCATTTTAGGTTAAGTGTAAAACAGGCATACATTTTATAATTTTGACTGATATCTAGAAATTCTCAAGACAAGTTTAATGATATTGTCATAACCGCATTGTTGCGGCTCGGCAGAATTAATTCACTTTTGTATGCAAGATATATTTATCTTATTACTTTATCAAATGGATTACCCTTTTTATTTGTAAGATGAGCATAATCGGCCTAGTTTAACAGAGATTTTCTTTTGGGGAGTCTCGAAGGCTTTATACCCGTGCTCTACAATATTATAATTGAAAATTTTATAAAAGACGTTAAAATGGATTTATTCATTTCAAAATAAAATTGGGTAGAAAATTTAATAAATAATCCTATTTCAAAATTAACTTTTATTTTGTTTCGAAAAAAATAGATGATATTCAAACATCCATATAGTGACTATTATGAGTTTTAAAATAGTGTTGGTATAATAACAGTAATAAGTTAGCCCAGACCGAGACTCGAACCCGCGACCTTCAGATGCCACTCCGAAGGCCTAACCGCTAGGCCATGAGCGATTAACTAACCTGTTACATTAACGTAACATAATATATGTTACAGTGGGCTTTTCCGACATATAATTTTCAAGTGCACATTTTTCGCATACCTGATATCAATAGCTTTAGTAGTAACCATATCGCATATTTTATTTTCTTATAATTTTTAAATTATACAAAATATGTAAAAGGAGTTTGATACAATGTGTGCATGTTGAATTATTTTCGGATACTATTTATATCACACCTGGTACTTTTGTATTATTTTGGATTGATAACATGATCAATCAGGGGTGATTCTACGGAAACTTTGCTGTTTATGCTGAACTATCTGAACCATGGAAATTACTTAACCATAAGATCAAAGCTAAGAATGGCAGTATAAGTCATGGAATATTAATACAGTTTGTTATTCGTCACCCACTGGTTTTAAGCAATTCTAGTGACCTGTCTTTTCTACAGGTTTCTATCCTGTATTTAGAGCCTTTTATAATTTTACGCTATTTGTCTTCACAAAAATTATTTCAAGAGTGTAAGAACTAAGGATGTAACTAAAGGGCGTCTAGATAAATTTGAACTTTTGAGAACGTAAAATCCTGATTTTACTTGAAAAGAATATTGTTACATAATTTTACTTTTTTTACCATAAAAATATTGAATTTGTTTTGTAAAAACAACTTATTGTTAAAAGACAATTCTAAAAGTTAATTTAAAATGGCAGTTGTCAACCTCGAGAACTTGTTTAAGTCTACGACTAAAAAAGAATAGGCTTTGATGGAAGCACAATTGATCGTCTTTCTATTCGTAGGGCATCATCGAAATTTGCATGATTTTATTGAGTGTGATCGGTTCCTAAATTCAAATTTTAAAACATATCAATGATGTCGATCGATAATTGCCTTTTTCACATGATTCACAATTTAAAATGGAGTTGGAAAAGTAAAGTAGTTACAATCACAGGCAGTTTATACGTTATTTCTAGCGATATTAAAGTGTTCAAAATTTATCTGGAATGCCTTGTATATGGATTATAACAAAGCAGCACTTTCAATGTTTTTCGGCAATTCATTTCGAAAGTGTTCATCCTTACTAATTTAATGTTATTTAGTTAAATTAACATTCATACTAATGTGATTATATTTGTGATGGTACTTTAATCGAAAAGCGAACCAAACTAAAGAACGAACGATAAGACAAAAGAAGTATTTTTACTTTTACTAGATTAATTTTACCTTATCTAGGATTAACAAGAAATAATTAATTCAAACATGGAACGCCTCTAAACCTTCACTCTGATCACACCAAACATGTTTTTCAGGAAGCACGAATAGGATACTTTAATGATCATTTGAATATTTGAAAACAAGAAGGATTGGCATTTACATACTCATATAGTCTAATTCATAAGAAAAATAAAATAAAAGAGCTTAAACTATGATTATAAATAGTTTAATAGAGCTTAGTTTCTGTTATTCGAAAAATAAAGACCAAGATTCTTCCTTTTACATACTGAACCTGGGGTTGAATATCCCTTTGCTATAGTCATATATCTAATGGTTCTAAATAAAAATAAGATACGAAGCTATTATGCATCCAAGTTTACAGGTAGGCTTCACATAGGCTCTTAAAAGGTCTTTCTCATTTCTCGCTCTATTGATCGATGATTTGGGTTTACCTTTGGTTTGAAATCCTTTATCTCTTCAGTTCAATAATTAATCAATAGAGAATTTGGAATATTACAAAATTAATATAAAAAACAAGCAATTACCAATTGATTCCATCTTCCGGAACATACTTATGGTTTTTCTATGAGATGTTGAACCAAAAACAGCACTATGCCACATCTTTAGATCAAACAAAAAAAATATTGTATGTTAATGTAAAGTATTTCAGAATCAAATTCCTAGGCTTAAACCGTTGGTACACCTAACCATACATATTAGAATATAGTGTGCCCAAATAAAAAAATACTGCTTCAAGGCAATAATGATAAATACTACCGTGGAAATAAAACGTCTAGTCGCTACATTAAAGCTATTCCCCAATTTATTGAATACCAAGCTAGCGTTATGGAATACGGAAGCCTATTCGAAGCAATAGATATTGTGTTAAAAATGTTTAAGCCATCGGAAAAACGGTTGGTACACCAAGCTCGAAGGAGCGGCGGTACATGCGTGTTTGGGCACCTTGACCTGATTGATATCTTCACATGAGCGGCTACGGTATTCGTTATTATTATCGGTTTGGAAGAAAATCTACTTTTCAGATTTTTAATTTTTACAATGGGTTTAATCTTTGGCTTAGTTTGTGATGCCTTTAGCTCGAAAGGTGGAAATGTAATCAAGCTCAAAACCTCTGCAAAGAATAATTACTTTCAGGACACGGAAATTTATTCAATTATTCCTAAGAATGAAATAAATTCTTTTAATTGTTATGACACAGGAACTGAATTTATATATGAGGTTTTCCTCAAATCGGAATGTTACAGAACAATGGACCGAATTAAGCACACTCAAGGTAGAACTCAAATTATTCATATCATGGAATAGGATCTACTTTTTATTATGTTGGAGATACAATGGATCCAAAAGATTCGTATATCTCTTATTTTCTACCAAGATTGAAATAATAGACGTCAGCAGTGGTATCCGGATCTGTTTAGTTTGGATTTTAAAAATAAAATCAAACCTTCCAATGATAGAATAACTAAAATTTTTGATGAAAAAAACATCTCAGTTGATGCTAGACTCTCCGATGAAGGAAACGTTATCTATTTAAAGAACAAAGTTGAGGTCCATAATCTCTTATTAATGAATGGAATGAAATTTGATGAAAGTTTTTCTAGCTATTGATTTTAAGAATAATTGAACAGATAACGTGTTATATATACGACCAATTATCGCCAACCTTTTTAAAGACTCAAGATGTTCACTAATTTGCGTTATAGAAAGTTTTATACCCTTTAGTTCCGATCATTCCTAATGCCTTGGAATTTTTTATTTCAAATAAGAGAAATGGAATCGAATTGTTGAACCAAATTATTAGCCCGACAGAATATCATAAAATAGAAGAACGCTCTTCCTCATTTGTTGTTTACTTTAATGATGAAAAATGGCTAAAAAAATATATTTTTAATGAATTTGATCTAGGTTTTGTTCTTTATTGATTATTTATTTTTAGGAATCGCAAAGGTTTATGCTAGAGAGGCCCATTCGAATGAGGCCGTAAATGAAAGGTAAATCATTTTGATTGGTAAAATTGTTGTATCTATATGAAAAAATGTTTCATAATTTTTTACTACTAGTATACATAAAGGGGTCTATGATACATTGCTTTTTGACCAATTATTTTTCACTTTCAACCCTAGATTTATGGAAAGGACATTTCATACAGTATATCAATGCCTAGAATCTCCAATAACATATTTGAGTCTATGACAAAATGGGTAGGGAATTTCTACTGTACTAGGCTTTAATATGTTTTATTTTCGTCGCGATTGTTTCGTCATTGAGGTGCTGTTAATATTAGAAAAATACTGTGAAATATCATTAACAAATTTACTGATAAAGTTAAGTTTTTGTTGCAACCCCCATTAATAATATTTTTCCAAACAGTTTTCCATTACAAATGTACTAAATGTTAAAATATTATCTTTTATCACTATCTCTCTTGATTTTTAGGTTTTCGGCATCGAAAAATTATACTATGCATTTTATACCTGGCAGTGAACCTGTGATGTTAGCACTAGTGATTACCATGTCTTAAAGTCCAAATTTTGTAGTTTCGTATATAAAATAATATTTTTCTTGATTGTATGTTTTTAGATAATCATGTATGCGTTTGAAAAAACTGTAAAATATTTGAAATTATTATCATTAGTTAAAATTTGCCCAAAATACAAGTAAAAATAATGATGATACTATTTCCCTTTGGTTTCAACACGAAGCGAACCTTACTCAAGTTCGGTATGTTTATGTAAACAGATAAGAGTTATGCTTGAATTCCGAATATAAACTGCAGATTAATTGCGTTGAATTTTAATTTCCAAAAGCTTGATATCCATGTCTTTAATTGATGTTAAATTACAATTTGTTCAGCTAATATCTTGTCTGTTCGTTTTCAAAGTGGTTAAATATTCTTCAGCGGTGTTTTTAAATCTTAAGACAGTGAAAAAAAATATTTGTACACCCTCGTTCAAATACGATCTACCAGTAGCTTTTATTTAAATATTTAAAAAATCTAGTGATCTAATTTTAAATGGAGTTTAATATATGTAAAGTCTTCGTGTCAACACAAAATGCTTAATGTGACTTGGTAATATAACCTGAATCCGTTCTACGCTAGGTATCATATTCGTCATTTGAACTGTATTATAGAACTTTTAAGAATACATATGTGAAAGAAACCAACAGGTCATTTATTACATTATTTATGGCCTTACTATAATTCTTGGTAAACCCTTTAGTATTAAACAGTGTTTTGAAAAGATCAAAATTGAATAAAGGTAAGATTATTATATTTATTCGTATTTAAACAAAATATCAACTCCTATGTTATTTTTTAAACATTCTACTAAAGGACGTTTTAAACCGGCTTATGAACAAATTTAAAAAACAAGAACAGTTTAAACATAACCTGTTCATAAATCGAGGAAGTTATGTAAGTTCTCTAAAATATATTTAGCAACCTTGTCTATTACATCCCAAATGAGGAACAATATGGAATTATAATGTTTTATTGCCTATGCTCTATTTCAATGGGCAACTTTACTTCTGAAAAATGACAAATAAAAATCTCTTTAGTACATGAGTTTGCGAAATGGTCAACATTGATACCTGGAGGAGTTGATTTGCCCAAACGGGATCAAAACAGGCGCATTTTTACCTTGAAATAGCAAATTATATTCGTCTTAGAATTCATGTTTGGGTATATTTCAATTAAGAATCTACGAATAAATAACAAATAATTTACGTTACACCTGCTTATGTTGCATTCTGAATGCTAATATCTACTTAACTTCAATGTTGAGTAGAAATAAATTTTTATGAATAACACTAAGATAGGCTACACCAAGTGTACCGTAAATAGGTTAATGAATTTTATGAAAATTTTTGAATTATCAATTCTAAAATATGTATAAATTTATTTATAATAAAAACATGATAGTGTGATATTTAATATTTAATACCTCTCGACTAAAACGTGAAAACGGTTAAATTATTCTCAGTTACTTACATTGAGCCTATAAAAAAAGTCATCTACAAAAGTTTTTTTACAAAGGGACAGATATGACTAATAGTTATTTTAAGCCTGTTTAGAAGTTTTAAGATGTTTGGCTTATAAATGTATGCTCTAATTCAACTAATATTTTCTATATTATTTTTTTGTGGTTTATCTTACATATTATTGTGCAATATATCATATTTTTCAGTAATTTTGGATAGGCTGATAATGAAAAATATGGCTAGGATCAACTTTTAACATCATATAACTAAGCCTTAAAATATTTGTAATTTTTTTATTCATATGCTAACAATGTGAAGGAAGCTACGCTTTGTTGTGAGGTTAAACGGACATCACACTTTGTGTATGTCAGAAAAATGCATGTATGAAGTGGTTAGTTCGAAATATAGTTTAATTCCGATTTTAGGATTTGTATTTTTTCAAAATTCACAGACACTATACTAACAAAAAATAAGGGGTTTGTTTTGATAGAGTCTTTCCATTAATTTTAAAAAATAAAATTCTTATAATTTCATTTTTGTCAAAAATTTTAAGTTAAATGGAAATATAGTGTTTTTTTGAATATCAGAAATTGTAACCTTGATGAAAAAAACTATTTAACTTTAAGCTAATTAAGAAATCGTTGAATAAATTTTGTTTTGCCTTGTTATAAAATATGTATGCTTATACATCAAGATAGCACGTTGAATATAAAATCCTTCACTGTATCTGTTTTTAATGGTATAAGTCTAATGTAGATAAAGGAACCAGTATAACCACAATTATGCTCTTTATAGTCATTTCTTAAGTACAAAACCATAAAATCGCTATAAAGTGTAACTAAAAACAAATGCTATCCATTTATTAATACAAAATACCATAGTTTCATGGTTGACGATTCATAAGATGTTTTAAAATTATAGGTCCTGATATTTCACAAATTTGGCTTGCAATTAGGGGAAATGTAGTTTTAAAACATCTTCAGAAGCTTCTCAGTTTTTGAGGAATGTCAGAGAAATCGTACCAACGAATGCGATACACGTTCTAATTTTATTAAAAAGATTTCAAGTTTACATGGAATAACTTTAGTATATAATTGGTGACTACTGATTTTTTAAGTTTTTCTTCCATTTTTTGCGTTCGTTGATTGGATGGATAGGCTAACGTTTAGATTTTTACATGTTTTTGAAAAACAAGGTGTGATGTATACCTAAGAATATAGGATGTATAAAACATGTTTGGAATAAATAATCCATCACTCAATCATAAAATAAACATGTTTTTTACATGTATATTTCAATGGTTGTACGAAATAATCGTTGAAATTGCTATTTTTGTATTTTAGAGTGTAAAATATTCGTTTTTATTTTTGGATTAAGAAAATAGCGATAGATTAATTTATGAGGAGAATTTGTATTATATAAATGATGTATAACGAAGTTACCTACTTCAGGTGATTTAAATATTATTAATTTAACTTGTGTCGTATTTGAATTATTTTAGGAAGAATCACCTATACATCTAAGGTTTTTAAGCCTGCCATTGTGATGTTTTAAAATTATCAAAGATAAATGTTGAAAGCGAGAATTGAACTGCATTTATTTTACTATGGCCTTAATAACAGGGGAATGTACATAATTGAAAAAGTTTTACTCGGAGTTACTATTCCAAAATAGATTTTATGCTAAATTATATTATTTTTTCGTATTATATAAAAATATATGGATGAATATTATTAGATTAATGATACGTCGAAAGCGACACCGAAAAACTTCCATTAATTACATTAAAAAATTAAAAATACATACTTATATGTAATTTTATAAATTACTTAAACCGATGTTATGAATATATATTCCAAAAATATCGTTATTTATGTAACACATCATTATCCCTAATATGAAGAAGTTTCATACACTTTATGCAATAAAAATTTGTAATTTTACGAAAGCACCTACGGAAACCCTTTCCTATGTTATCAGTTGTAATTATTTACCTTTTAATGTTTTTTATTTAATATTGATTATCACATTCCGCTTGTTCAAAAAAATAAAATTTTAATTAAGTTTGATGCGATTATTCCCGTATGATTAAATTTATTCAGGATTGATTTTCTGTAAATATTTGTTATTTTTCTTTAACTTGAAACTTGGACGGATAACATATTTTTAATTAATGACTAATATTTGTTTTAAACTTGAATTAACGTGTGATGATTTGATGTCTTTGTCAGTTATAACTATTGCCCCATATATTTGTTAGATTTTTGTGTCATGTATAGGTGGTGAATTATTAATATTTATTTACCATAGATAATCTCTAAACTGGTACATGTAATGTACAAGAAATATTTGGTTTTCACAAAAATATAGAAACCGTGATTTTGTATTTTATGGAAAAAATTTTATAACTATTCATCTTTTACTATAATCCTTCACTTGTTTTAAAATTGTTCTAAACGTTAAGTTAGGATTAACCTACCCTGTTTGAATTTATACTACTAATTATTTCATTAATTTTTGATTTTACTGTTTTTAATAGCTTATTAAAAAGAATGTAAAATACAGTTTGATTTTTATGCTATGAATTTTCCGGCTAATTTATTTTTTTATGTTGGCATAAGCACCATCATCATTGAGTCCGTTTACCTTCCTATACGAATTTCAAAACTAAAAAATATTTAGTTTTGCTGCCCATCATTGATTTTCAATGAATGTATACCAAAATAAAATATTATTTATTCATGGATATTTTTGGCCTTATCAGATATTTTATTTTTAAGTAAAAATATTATTTGATTATATTGAATTTTGTTTATCAGTTTTTTAAATTTTTTTTACTAATATCATTATTTTCTGATTTTCCTAATCACTGAGTTAATAGAGGCTTTCATTGTATTGTATCTAATGCTGATGTCTTAGAATCATGTGTCACTCCTGTAGTATTAAAATGACTATATAGGATTATGGTTGCAAAATCTAAACAAAAAGTGTATATGTTTTTTTATTTTATACTAAAATTTACTATACCTACTATATTAACTAACAACCTTATATCTATCAACATATAAATATTTGTAGGGACCTATAATTGAAATTGTTATGGAAAAATTGTATAGGTGCCCGATACCAGATTTTCTGGAATTATTACGGGTTCTGAAATTCTTATTACACGTGTTCAAGGGGATACAACGAATTTACATAATTATAAATTTAACATTTTTAATATTTTTTATATTTGAAAAATCTTAGTTCTTTCCTGACTTTGAAGCAAAATTTGAATTTCGATAAAGTAGCTTTAAAATACTGTTAGATTACTTTATCATAATTTACGCCTCGACAAAATTTAATTTAACTAATATTTAGTGTTATTCACAGATTTAAGTACTTTAAGACAGAGTTCTTAGTGATATTAAGTAATATAATAATTCATTGTACGAGTTCTTTGGAAATTTGGCTATTGAAATTGTTGTTCTGTTTATTTGGTCAAGATTTAGAACTTCAAGCACCGAATGGACCTTCCGGAATAATTACAGACCGAGCAGAGCCTACCAGTCATGACATAAAAACATAGGCTTGTATAATCTTTTTCTTACTTTAATAAGGACCATACTCAATAAAATTTGCTTCCTTTCCACCGTCCTCTAAACTTAATTGTCTAAAAATTGCATTCTTTATGATTTTTGAAAAAACTGAATTTTGAATAATGCATAAGAGTTATTTAATATCTTTGATTTAAATTCAATGTAATTATTTAAACGGATAGGATTGGTATATTTAAATTCTGAAATTTACCTAAGCACTTAGCATGTTATTTAAAGTCGAAGCACTGGACTTGTATTCGTTTAGAATTATGCTCTGGCTTGCTACTGTTAAGTCTATAGCTTTATATATTAATATAATAAAAAATTTTTTTTAAATTGAATATAATTTCGTATGTTTTTACGATCGCTAAAACAGTTCAAATTTTGCTTTTATTGGTTTTAAATTTTGGTTCATTGTTACAGGTACCAGGTAATGTCGTAAGTATGCTATTGATGCGACATTATATACCGTATTTACTCATTTTATAGCCCGGGTCCTTATTCATACCGACCCCTATTCGAGCACGGACGCTTATTATTTTCAAAATAAAATTATGCACAAAAATCATCGTTGAAGACAAAAGTTTCACGACATAAATTTTTTTCAACTTGGAAGTATATGGCATTCGACCGCAAATTTTTGCATGACAAATTATTAATAAGTATGTCTATCTGTACCCAGTTTTTATGTTATTTACGTCTTAAGGGTTATTCCCATATAAATATCACAGACAACAAATATCAATGTAATATCAGTAATAACAAGAATGTGTATTAAATTATATATTTTATAATTCCCATATATACCATTTCCGTGTCAAATTGGACATTTTCCGGATGAATTTCGACATTTTCCCGGTAAAATTATATATTTCTTTA
>LDMZ01052287.1:0-23828 GCA_001455285.1 Sphaeromyxa zaharoni
ATTTTTATTTAAATTCATTTTAAATTACACATTTAGCCATTTTTTTGTAAATTAGTTTTCCACTTAAATTATAACGTTGAAGTTGTAAATTTAGAAATATTTCTTTTTATATATTTTTAATGCTACAGGTCTTTTGCTACCAATTTTTTTATTCCACCTTTAATTGGTTGTATATATACCAATCTCAATCTATTAAATAATATCTATGTCTTTTCAATTTTTTAATTTCTTTTTAGACTAATTTCGTTAAATCCTATGATGCTCATAAAGGACGAATCAATGACATGGAAAAATCGTATGATCAATTTGTTTTGGTCACTGCGTCTCAAGACACGTCAGTTCATGTATACCTTTTATTGAATTAATAAAAAACCACAAAGGTCTGGGATGTATTAAGAATGAATGTAATTAAAACTATTAATACTGGAAGAATAGCGAATTCTGCTTCTTTATCTCCTCTGAAAAATCATGTTTATCTAATTGTATAAATATTTCTTACTTTCAGATTGTTGTTGGTGGTGGATTAGATGCAAGCGTAGTTACCACGTCTAAGGGTGGTAAGTTTGAAGCCAGGTTTTACAATTCTCTGACCTGCGAAGAATTTGCTCACGCTACCGGTCATGTCGGGCCCATTAATTCTATTAGATTCTCTCCAGATGCTTCTAGGTATATTTTAATATTGTTTACTTCATATGGTATAAAAGTTTTGTGTCCGGAGCTGAGGATGGCAGGATTCATTTTCACAAATTTGAACAAAATTATTATGACCTAAAGTAGTTACATTTTATGTAAATAACTTTTTGATTCTATTTAAAGTTCTAACAGGATTTATTGATTGCGAAGCATATATCACTTTATGTTTATACAATTATTTTTTCAATCCTTATTGTAATAATTTCCAAAACTTTTACTTTTTATTTAATTTAAAATACAGCAGATTCATGTTCTTGTTATTCAAATTTTTGTGATATAACATAAAAATATGCTTGGTTAAGAATAGGAAGTTAGATTATTATTGTGACAAATATTTTTAGAACTTCCAAATATATATCTCTGGTTTTTAAACATTGTTACAGAATAAAAATGTATAATATTTTCAAAAGTATTAAGAATTTCAATCGTTGATATTGATCTTCGTGTTCATTGAGATTGAAAACAAATTCGTAATTTCGTTTAAATCGAACAAATTAAATCATATTAACCATTAATTTATTGATAACAAAAAAATCTTTAAAGTTTGAAAGAAATTATGTAAAACAAATTTTAAGGGCTATGATAATTTTTTTACGATTCAAAAGAAAAAAAATATAAATTCAAATCCTCTTTACTAATATATAAATGAGTTCTGTTTCATCAAAATTACAATATTTTTTGCCATTTTATAATAAACATTTTTCAATGCAGGATGTAGTTGTAACGTTTGTACCATTGATTACTTCATGTATTAAGGGTGTATTTTGTTTTGGATTTTTTGTTCATCTTTGAATTCTGGCTTGGCTTTGAAATATATAACTGACATATTTTTATGAAATATTAGGAGATAAATACTTTAAACGCATAACATTCTGTGATGTTCAATAGGAAATTTATTCCAAAATTAAACTAGAGTCTAATTTTTACTCCTATAAAAAAAAATTCAAAAGATGATATTATTTTGGTTGAGATTGCTTGGGACACGGTAAAGGAAATTTTACAACCTGGAATCATGTACCAAATATCATATTACTATAAATATTATTTAGGTATGAATTTAATTATAAAACGAATGAGGCACTTATAACCCTTATAGTTGATAAACACTGTTGAAGTACTCTGCAGGAAACCTCCAGGTGATTATATGAACTGATAATATTGATTTTGTGTGAAACATACAAAAACGAATTGGGGAACTATGTTTTAATCAGCATTATCTTCCTTTGACGGTAGTTGATCCCTTATCGTGAACGCAAAACACATCAGTGGGTTAGAAAATTTCCTACTTTAAAAGGAAGGTACTCAGCACTATACTAAAATACAAAAAACTTTGATTAATGGGTTCATGAGTCTAGATAACCAAATTAGAGAATAACAATTATACCAAATAACTTGCAAGAATGAAAGTTTTAAGAAAAAAATAATTGCCAATTCATGTTGATAATTGCTTTGGAATAAATTCATTTTTCCTACATGTGATTTTTTAAGTATTTTAAAAATAGCTCAATGATAGCTTTGATTTAATCACTGATGAAATAAATACGATTAAAATTTCTTTAATTGAGCATTAAAACACAAAAAAGTTTAAATAGAAACAAACCCAGAGATGAATGGTTACAATATTTCTTTAAGGATATTATCTGATCGAACCCTTGTTCTTAAATCTTTTGCTATTCCTAAAATTTGTTTCAAATATTCGAAAAGTTGACTGTATTAAGTGAACATTTTTAAATATTCCTGCCGTTATATCCAGGTTTTATTCGAAATGATAGCTATAAATAATTTATTCGTTAATCACGACAGGCAAAGATTACCTATGTTTTGTATACTTGTTTTGATATTGGGTGTGTTTTCTAAATGTCTATCGCTTAATGCTACGAAAAGATTAATAGCAAGTGGAGTTGTTGTAAGTCGATCAGCTTTCTCAAGCCACAATTTTCCATCACCCGATAAATTTGTTCAAGACCTCAATGACATTCTTAATCCGTATTCTTTTAAAACAGAAAAAGTATTTGCAATAATTGGTAAGTATTTTAAGTAAAAATAATATTCAAATTTAAAAATTAAAACCAAAAAATGAAGTTTTTTTATTTATTTTTAAAAATCGAGATAATCATTTTTCAATGTAATCGTGTATAATAGCCTATATATAACAGAGAAAGGACCTATACGCATATAGCGTTTTTCTGATAAGTGGATAGAACCAATAAAAACTATTTCTGTTAAAATAAATCATACATATGTGTTTTGATTTTTTTCTAAATTACGAAAATATCAATCATTTTATCACTTATTCAAGTTTGTATTGGGTCAAATAGATTGATTTGGTGTTAATGAAAACTTTCAATTAGTTTAAAATATTATTTATAAACCAGCTACTATATGTATATTCAAGGCAGTTACGACCTCAGAATTTCGTTAAATAATATAACAATAAAAAGAAATCACAATCTCAGATGAGGATGTCAAACAATGAAAATTTTAAATAGGTGAAATTGATAGCGCTGGTGTCAGGAGTTAATAACATAGATGATGTTATAGTGTTCCCGGTGCACTCCCTCTTTTTGTGAGTAAACAGTAAAAATGATTTTGACATAATCAAGTGTGAAACAGAAAAAATTAAAACTATCAAGTAAATCTACTCTCATATTCCCCGGCATCCCGCTTCAGGTGGACTGGGCACTACAGTCCTGCATATTTTCCTGAAGCTTGACCGAAGGTAAAATACCACACGTTTTATTAAAAATCTAAACAAAAGGAACTGAATATGTTTATTCTAAGCACCAAAAAGTGTATATCATTTGTAATAGACTAATTGAAATATTACGTGATTAGTTATCATTATTGCGCATGTGTGATTATAAGTTTTACACTCGTCTGTTGACTTCCTGATTTATAGTATCTTTATACATTTATAGGTAGTTTTTGTGCTATTCCCATTATTACATTTTTATTAGATTTTCTAAAATTCTAACATTGCCTCACTTATGATCAATCCAACCTTTCAATAAACCCAATTTACACGAGTGGTTTGATATGAACCTTTTATATTATAAAATTTAATACCTTTGGCCAAAAATCAATTTTAATTTTTGTTGCGATTGTTTCAGTTTCATCTTACTATATCAGGTAAAATCATTGTATAAGTGTATGCTTCCCCTTGGGAGGCTGCCGATTCTTCAGCGGACTACGAGTAAACTTACCCATTGTATATTTTCTTTATCTGCTGAGTGCATCTTTTTATGTAATTTTACCGCGACCGCCTGCTTTAATATTTCATTGGTTTTGTTGAACATGCTCATTATCACATATATTACGTCTTAGCGTACTTGACGGGAAATGATTGTGATGATCCTATTAAAACGTTGCATTCACGTCAAATTATAGAAAGTAAAAAAGAATTTAAATTATTCTTTTGTTTAATATTGGTTAGGTTAACACTGCCAAAAAATGTTCACATATTCTTGGATACAAAAAAATTTTAAAAATTAAGACTTGTAACTTCGATACAAAATTCTTTAAACTTTTGAAAAAGTTTTATAGGTTTCATTGTTAGATAGAAATAACTTGATAATATATGACATGCTTGGCTGAGCTGGTTATATATTTTTTCATGAATAAAATTTTCATAACGATCATATATTTCAGCAAGTAGTCAAAAAAGATTTTATGATAATCAATAAATAAAATTATAATCATTTATTTTAATTTTAATATTCTCGATATAGTATTCTGTTAAGTTCATATATAAACCTACTTTTTTATTTAATATATTGTCGTAACCGCATGGCGCGGATCGGATAGGGGAGATGAGGGACACACCTAGTAATTAATTATGATAATTTGTACGGTAGTTTTTTAGCTTAATGGGTAGCTACCCTTTTTTTAAATACGTTGAGCCCACTCCGCGTGGCTCAGTGCTGAGTTTCTTCTGGAAAGCCTCTTAGGCTCCAAACAGAAACTCAACAATATGTAGAAAAATTTTATTAATTTTATCCCGTAGTTATTACCAAAAAAAATTATATTTAATGTTAAATATTTTATTCTTAGTCCCTTACAGATGGAAAGAGAATTTATTTAACTCTCTTTTAATGATAAAATTGAACTACTCTACTACATTGGGGTATGATCGGAGTAATCATTGTTACACAGCGGAATTATGTTTTAACTTCCTTTGTAGGAAATTTTGAGAACTTGGTAGGCTATTTACTTATTGATCCAATGTCTCACATTTGTGTACCACTCTAAGAACTTGCTTAAACTTCAGGTTATTTTTTAAAAATTTTCAGATAGTTTTCCATGTAATTGAACAATACCTTAATCAGCCAATCATGTTCATCCTAAAAGTTTTTTTTGGAAAATGTCCCTTAAACTAAATTTTAATAAAACAAAAAGGAAAAAATTTATAACTTTTTAGGAAAATATCAAATTTTGTTGTGTATATATTTTCATATTTCTTCTAGTAACCATCTTTTCAATTCTTTGGGATGGGTAGCTGGGACAATGATTTACTTTTTTACAATATTTTAATGAAGAACTCTAACAAGAACGAAATAACATAAAATATTATTTGATACATCAAAACTTTATTTAAATAATAACTTGTTTATGTACTTTTACTACTAGAATTTTATATATAAAAAATTAACTATAATTTTTTGTAATTTTCTTTACAATTTTCAATTATAAAAAATCTTATTAATCCATATATGTTCAATATATTATTATAGCCGAAGTTTGAAAATATAATTACATCATAAAATAAAGTTTTAGTACCTTAAAGATATTTAGGAAACCGATTTACACTATTATGAATATATTTTTTTTTCAAAATTTATAACATTTTTATTAGATATTATATTGATGCTGGAATATTTAAGATAAGTAAATAAAACTGTAGATAGATTAATTCATTAAAAGCAATCTTTATCTGCGTAATTTTCATGTTTAATAATTTGCAAAAAATATGCTGCTGGGTAGAGAAGATTATGCAGCTTCAGAAACGGGATTTACATCTTTCATTTTAATCATCATGATATAACGATGCCTAAAACACTGCCTGAAGTCATTCAAGCATTAATTTAAACGATGTGAATGTTTTGTATGAAAATTTCATTTATCCCATATAACTGGGAATTATTTTAACTATATATATACTTTGGAATAAAGAAGAGTGTCTTCCAATCTATGTTTTACGTTAGGGGTCGAAGAATATGCAAAAATTATTAAAGTTGCAGAAAAAATATAGCATTCGAATGCCTTAAGATATTTAATAAATCTATCGTACGTTTTTAAGACAAAATAAAGTTTTTTTTTACATTTGTTTCTTTAAGAGCACAATTAAAAGAATAAACAATACTAAATATTCTATTCATATAAATTTTGAGAGGAATATTCTTTAAATAAAAAATCAACGTAAGATTTTATACCTAAGTAGGGACATCGAAATATTTTTAAATTTACTACGTGTAGCTCCCATTTTTAAAAACTTTTTATTTCTTTACTAATCTTTTTCATATTTTCTAGATCAGAGTTTTAACTTGGGAACAATGTGTTCTCAAGAAGTAATAAAATAACACTATGATCACCAAAATATATGATAGTCTAATAGAGTTAAAAATATCATTAACTACATCATTTTATGTTTTTTACCAATTTAAAAAGTCTTATTATAATTTTCTTTTTTTATCATAAAAAATATATAAAGAAAAATGATAATTTTTTGTTATTGGACGAATAAATAGTATGCATCGTGAAAAAGAAGGAAAAGAAAGTCTTGACTAAAAACAATTGAAATTAAATAAATATAAACCTATTAATATCATTATACATGTTTTAGTTAAATTTTTAAAAACTATTGATCAAACAAAAGCATTAACGATTTAATAAAATAAAATTTTTTCTGCTCTCATTCTATTAATCCATTAATAAGGAGTTAAAACCTACGTTATAAGTGAATTTTTTATTGAGAAACAAAGTTTTATCAATCTATTTTTGAAAAATTTATTGATCTATCCAACTTTTGAATTGCCTCGTTATTAACCTTGGAATTCGTTTACAATAGTTCATAACCTACATTCATGGTAATCACTTTAAATTTCGTCAACATTTTTATGGTTAATGGAACCTCTTAGGCATTAGTAATCAAAAAATTCTTTATACCTCCCGACTCAGGAACAAATTAATTGCTATACTTTTACGTAGATTATATTTAATAAATTTAACGTAATATAAAAATCTACATAAAGTATCAAAATCTGAGTCTTTCGTTATACAAAATTAATATATTTTCTTTTAAGAAACCCTTTTATATGAATTCTAATGTTTAGATTTTGGGCTGATGATGAGCATAAATAGCGATTTTCAAGCGACTAATTATCTGGGAAACCGGAGTGATATAAATAAATACATGAAAATATTGAAGCTAACAAAGATAGCCAGGATAAAATTAATTCCAACTATTACTTTTCACCTTGGATTCAGCTCTGAGCAGTGTAACAAGCTTGAATGGAATCATATTAAACATACTACGCTGGATCTTATGAATATCTTTGAAATAGATACTTTTGTTATGATCGTTGATGTTAAAAACGATTATGATTTTATTTTACTTAAGGAATGTACTTTTCATACACAAAAGTTGCTGACCATAAGCTTGAATATCGTGAAAACTATGTGTCATTCATTTACCTATTCTTTAAAAGTATTGAAACAGCCTTCTATATGCGACTATACCATAACCGAGTCATTTGCTTTGTTACCTAACATTGTCAAAAATTTCAATCAATATTCTAATCTTCCTGATAGTAAAAATATTTTTCTGCATTGTAACTTTTAATATGTAAAAATGTTAATTTTCAAATTAGATATGATAGGAAAAATTGATGATATACTGTTTTTAGCACTGATTGGAAAGAATATTGCTATTGACTATCCGATTATATTAAATTTTTATGCATTAAAACTCAGTAGCACTCCGGAATTAATTCACATGCATTATCTCTATAAATTTTTGTCACAAAAGTCTACTTCTCAAAAATCAAGTAAAGTTAGGGTAAATATTTTCATTAAATATTTTACAGTATTAAGCATTTTTCAATATATACATGGATGGGTCTAATCTCACTTATTTCAGTCGATCCAAATAGCAGTTCCTTATTCCACTATAGGATATTGGATGATGATAAACGCGTTCGATTTTTTATTGGAGGGTACATAATAAATTCATTTGAATACCTAGGAACGAAATCAATGCTTGCATTACGAAACGATGATCGTAAAACCTTGAGCATATTATTGATTATTATAAACTCCCGTTTAAACAAGAATAAAAGCCTAGCAATTTATTCAAGAAAATATGGAAAATTAAAGTACACTGAAAATCCTGACTTGATTCTCGTTTAGTTTTACTAATATATAGATCATGTGTTGTTCTATGACAGACTTTTCTCATATATAAGGCTACTAGTATGAACCATGGTATACAAATTCCGTAAAAGCTTTTGTTGATACTTAAAAAATTATCCTGCACTCATAAAATAAAAATAGTATATGATAACACACAGCCATCTGTTGAACATATTTTTTTCTATTTCATGAAATTGAAAAGCAACTTAAAATCATATTTTTACCGGTTTTTTTCAAAATTTATCTCAGTTTCTTATAATCAATTGAAGCGTGAATTAGCCGTTTGTTCTACCGAAACCAATGTTTTTACCATTTTTCTCTATATTGATATCTTAAAAATTTTAACTAATCACGTAACAAAGTTTCAAACAGTAAATGGAGCAAGCATTTTTGTAGCACATACAGTACCATGAGTTAGTATGTAAGATTTTTAACCCCTGCGGACTAACACTAGGCCACAAGACTCATAGTAATAAGATGTGGGTTCAGTACAGACTCTAAAGGTTTTATATTTGTTAATCGTCCTGGATCTATCAAAAGAATTTGTATCTACATATATATAAAAGCAACAAAAAAAAAACATAATACATTATTAAAAATCAAAAATAGATTTATGGTATATCTCAAGTTGATATTTAAGTTTGCGTAACTCATTCCTGCAAAAAAAAAGAAAAAATTTGAAAGAATATAGAAAAATAAAATAATTTTTTTAAATAATTTAAGTCCATAAGAATAAAAACAAAAAAATTTGTAAACATCCACAAGTTTAGATATAAATTTTCAGTACTATGAAACTCTTTCTAGGTACCTTTGTTTAAATGTGAATTTTTTATTAACGAACATTCTGTATTGACGTCATATAAGTGCAATTTGGAATATTCATTTTGACAAAAATTAATTTTATAGAATTTAAAATTATTTTTTTTAAAAGGCTGATCTAGAAAATTCTTTTCTCTAATCTATGAAATTCATAATAAATATTACTCAAATTAGCTATAAAAATTTGGAATTTATTTCGTATGAACAAAAAATAATGTATTAAGCCTAATTTAAACAAATGCAAGGTGTGCTATTGTAATGCATTCGAATCAATGACTGTATATAATACATTGATTGCCACTTTTAACTTCACTATATATTAGTGGGTATTTTGCTTCCAACTGTAGAAAAAAATAATTGACAGCTGCGACTATTCAAAACGAATTTAGAGAGATTTTTCTTTAGTAATTTTTAGGCCAGAAGCTACCGTCATTTAATCTGAAATCTGACATTTCATCACAATAAAAATTTATTGAAATTATTAACAAGTTTTCAGTAACACAGAAGATTTTATGTTGTATTAGGAATGGAAACTACTTTCTAAGGTGAATTCCCTTGAATTTTCCGACCTTGGGGTTGCAAAAATATGAAAAATTTTAAAAAAGATTCGTTTTTCTAAATAAATGTATTTTTATATATATTTTATCAAATCGATCCATAGTTTTATCAGTTTTTTTTGGAAATAACTTGTTTCTATTTAAAATATTTTTGTATACATCACTCCGTTCCAAAAATATAGGGCACTCCACATTTGTTTATTCAACCCAAAAACACCAATAAAGTCCTTATACCTTTTTGAAAAATAAGAGAATCGAGATATATCTAATAATAAAGACATATACGTATTAAATAATAATAATATATATCATCAAAATAGTAGTTAAAATCAATTATTTATTTATTAAAATTTCATTATCGGTATAACATATGTGTGTCAAATTGGGGCTGCCTGTCTATAATACAATTATTATCGTTCGTAACTTTTCATTTATTCTATGCTCTGCACCGGCATCTATATATGCCAGATTAGTGCAGAGTTTCCCAAACTTTTTTTCGACGCGGAACCCTTTTTGGTTCAGAAGCTTTCCCGTGAACCCAAGATTCTAATAATTTTATACGCCCATAATATAAATATTTTCATATGCCTTTATAAATAGTATGTATGTTTAAAAACAATTAAAAAGTAATACTATCGAATTGTGTGTTTTTTGGATAAAATTTAATACTAAAAGATTTTAATTTACATATTTTCCACAAGTGCATAACGCATAAAACAGAAATACTAGCAATTATAACACAGGGTTTATTTTGTAATCATCATGTAGTTATTCATGTAATCATGTGCTAAAAATATCATATAATTAAAATAATTTTGTAACGTTTAATGAGAATAATGTTTTTGTTTCATATCATCACACAATTTTTTAATGTTTGGCTTTACAGTTGAGAGTTTGATTCTCAAGTCAGCAGCAGCATTAAGTATACTTCGGTATTTAGTTTTTATGGCAGTATAAAAGGAAAATCCAGTTTCACATAAGTAGGTAGTGGGAAAATCAGCAATCTGTGAAGCGCTGGTTTTGCAATAGCAGGAAATTCGGGAATCAGATAGCTCCAAAAACTGACTTGTGATTCATCCTCGAACCTTTGCTTCATTGAAGAGTCTAATGTTACTTCAATAAGGCTTTCATAGTCTGATACAGAAAGATATGCTGGTTTTTCTGTCACTTGAAATGGATTATTGAACCAATTGTTATTAGTCCTGCCTTCTGAGAAATACTTGACAAAGTTTTCCCGCAATCTTAGTAGATGCCCTGTTATTTTATCACGAACGTTTTCATGCAGTCTATCAGAAATTTCAACAAGATAATCATGTAATGCTGAAAAACACTTCGTATTGCTGCTCTCGATGCAGGAATTCCAAAACTGCACTTTGCAAGATATAGCTCTAATTTTATTATGAGCTTTAAACGCTGTGATGTCTTTCCCCTGTAGTGACCAATTCAATTGATTTAGTTTAGCAAAGACGTCGGCCGGATATGCGAGTCTCTGTAGCACAGCTGAATCTAATAAATGGCTAGATAGTGAAAACTTCTGTGTGTCGAGGAAAACAGAGAGCTCTT
This sequence comes from Sphaeromyxa zaharoni, assembly GCA_001455285.1. Taxonomy (NCBI): domain Eukaryota; kingdom Metazoa; phylum Cnidaria; class Myxozoa; order Bivalvulida; family Sphaeromyxidae; genus Sphaeromyxa; species Sphaeromyxa zaharoni. Next base: position 11,040 of record LDMZ01052287.1, read on the forward strand.
CCGCAATTCAAATAATCGAAGAAGGACCTTGCCGCGTGACAGTCATCTCACCTCAGTTTGCAACAGTAAAGTTATATGGTGACTGCACATTTCATTACATAAGATTTTGAACAATCGTGATTGTAGAGGTCGCGTTTTAACAAAGTTAATAATTTACACTGAATCATCCAAAACTAACTTTAAGGGGAGAGGAATATTTCTAGCTACAAGTACCTGTCTGTGAAGAATACAATGACTACTAGTACATCCTGGTGCAACACTCTTTATTCATGTCACTGCTCTAGAAAATTTTCCGATCATGGCTGTAGCACTATCGTTGCAACCATCAATACATTTATGCCAAGAAATGTTTTGGTTCTTGATGTAACCATCAAGCAAGTTAAAAATCTCTTCTCCGCTAGCATAACTTTTCAATGATTTACATAGAAGTAAATCTTCTTCAACTGTTGCATTAACTATATAACGCACGAACACTAGCAAAATAGATTAGCCCTCAACATCTGTAGAATCATCTAGTTGTAGTAAAAAGTTGTCACAGGAGCGTTAACGTGATATTAATTCTTCCTCAACACTGTCACCAATTTCTTGAATGCGTCGTTGCACAGTATTGTTTGACAAAGGAATTACATCAATTTTTTTCGCACTTTCATCATCCAATATACATCGACCATCTCCCTGGCACACGGCTTAATTAAAGTTTCAGCTACTGTGTGTACTTTCCCAGCCCGAGCTATGCAATAGCTTACCTGGAATGATGCTTCTGCTGCATTTTCAGTGTTTCCTTTCACAGTCATTGCCATCACCGCTTGGCTACTTTTGAGCGTATCCAACTTCCTTTCAAATAAAGTTATATCTTTTCCTTCGCACTCGGGATGGACAGTTTTTAAATGTCTCGAGAGTTTTGCAGGTACTAATCACGTATTTGCCAATATTTTGTGCGACGTAATACACTGTGATTTTGGCTCCAAATTATCACCAAACTGAATAATTTCATAAGCGAGATAGCTCTCAATACCTTCCGTTTATCACATTCAAATTGCTTGGTCCAGGAGCTACCAATTGTACGCCTTCTACTGCATTTTTCGTCATAGATTCTCGTTGCTGATTCACATCATGTGACACAGTTTTCTCACTTTCTTGCCATGAGCAAGCCTTATCATGTAAAAAGCCCTCTTTCAGCCAGCGATCCATGATTGTTGGGGTTATAAAATTTAAAAACAGGAAATCATCCGAATGTAAACACACGAATGTTGCGCTAACGAATCTCGCAAAAAAATAGGTCGGTGGTATGTGCATGCATGCACAATTTTATTAATCTCCTTTCCACCGTCCTCTCATTGGCACACTTGCATCGATCGAGCGAAGTCGTCAGTGCGCATGCGATGGAGTGAATCAGACTGCGGAGACACCTGCTCTTTATTGCGAGGAAAGCGATAACCAACCGAGGAGAGGAGACGCGTGTGTGCCAACGCCCAGCGGCAAAATGTAATATAAAAGCGATCTATGGCGCACACGTTTCTGGCAGATGAGAAGTCAGAGAGATTGGGGGAGATGAGAGAAATCATAATCTTTCGCAGACTGATAACAATGAATGACTTTAAGGGTTGTCAACGAGCAGTTGAATTGAGATACATTTTTCAAATAATGATACAAGTTAAAATAAGCATTTTAATTTTTTTTTCTAAATGTTTTTCGCAGAATCCAGTTTGGGAACCTCTGGATTAGTGGATAAATTTTTTTAATAATATCAATCATATGTGTAAAGCTGGATGTTACAGATCTTCCTAAAAGTTATGAAAAAGGGAGGCCAGCACTTTGTTATAGAAACAACCCCAAAATACTGAAGACTATGGAAAGAATTCGCCAATTTAATCGATCCTATCTAGGCGATGGTCAGAGAAACTAGAGCCTCGAGATGTTATTAAAAATCTTGTGCAAATAAGTGACGCCATCATTTATTCAAATTTTGCAAACAAGTATAATTTAAGTGGTCAGCGGTAGAATGCTATAACAACATCTTTTCATCTTGTACATGTGACTGTTATTTTGGTTAACTTTTCGATCTAATAAAAAAATCTGCAGAGCTGTAACATATATATAATGATACGAAGTTTGATGTAAACGTATTCGCAACTTTAGACTAATGATAGCCAACACGACATGTAATCAAAACCCAGTGTTTTGATACCGTTTGGGTAACTCTTATTGACGCTATAAGACAATAAGTGATATATATATATATCAAATTCAGAAGCTTAAAACTTAATCGGTTACAGCCGCACGGCATATCCAGTCATGAACGTTACTTACTACAGGCGGAATAGACAGCATCTAAGAATTTTCCCAAAGTTTTATCGGGTTTAATGGAATTTTAACTCTTGCCTGTGTGCCTCTCTAAGTATAAAGGCCTTTTCGATGGATCTATAATACATGTAATATTAGATGTTACTATGTATGAGTTTTAGCTGTTGCGACTGGTATCAGGTTATCTGACTAAAAGTTGGATCATAATGTGTCTGGAAATTTTAAATTTAAGTAGAGTAATGCGGTACCCACGAGGGTATTGACCCGTCAGCACATAGCTGACGAAGATCGAGCGGGTTCTATTTTCACAAACGAGTGCCCCTTCTGGCACACAGCCATCGTGGGGTAACCCTTCTAGCGGGGGTCTTGCGGCACTTCGATCGGAAGACATAATATGTTGCAAATAAAATAAATTCAAATGAACTACGAACTAACACGTTCTATCGTTCCTATTCCCTCGGCACTTCTCGTATTACGGAGTCGACCTAAATATTAATTTGGGCGCGTGCACCACACGTAAATAAAATTTTATTAAATTTATTTTTAATATATAATGATTTACAAAACATGAAGTTTAAAAAAAAATAATGATTGATCTTTTTATCAGCCGTTGACTTGTATATGTTACGTATAGATTTTATTATTGAATATCGTTTTAACCCTTGTTAGAAAAGTTTTTATATTTTCTTAAATTAAAAATTAAAACATGCTACAATGCAAGAGATTTTAAAAATTCATAAACAATTTATATTCGTATTGGTTAAAGAAAAATTTTATTTAATCAAAGTAATATAAGTTTATAATACTTAAAAAATAAAAAGAATCGTTGATGTAGAAAGATTAGAGTACGAAAATTAGATCATTGCTGCATTTCAACTCTTTTTACCAAGATCCACTATTTCAATCTTAAATCCTTTTAATGCATACATATTTTTTCCTCTTATGCCAAAGGTAAACTCCAAAGTTCCAATAATATTTGGTTAAATATGCATTTTATCAATAATATGTAACATGCAAGAATAACTAGTCAAGCATCGATGTAAGGCGCTAGTTGGGGTCCAAAAAATTGGACCGCGTTGTATCTGATTTGTCAATTTTTAGTCAATTTTGACTCAAATTTTAAATGCATAGATTTCTTGGAGCCCAAGACCCTATCGCACTTTATCGATGTTTGCCTGTATACATGTAGTGTTTAATTAGTAGATTATATGCTAATAGCACGTGATAGCTGAATATTATATGTAAACGTGTATTTTGGCTTAGGCGTAGGATAGTTGCAATTCTCAACACATATAAATATAAATATATATATATATATATATATATACAGCGAATCGAAGAATAAATGAACTGAAATCTCTAATAATTGTGCATAGTTACGTAGGTTCGTTCTTATGGATTTGAATGGCCATATCTCAAGGCTCGGAAATACTGCTGCATTCTAACCATTTTTTGTATAAAAATATTCATAACATAGCTCTCAAAATATTTTGAGTAGTGACCAACGGTACCCTTTTTAACAACCTTAAAGAACAAATAAAATATCCAACTAAATATGAACACAAATCCTTTTTAAATAAAAGAAAGTAATTTTAGAATTTTTATATTTATTAATAATAATATGTTTATAACATTAATCTATCATGATTGTTTCGAAGATCTCTTGTTATTCACTAACCAATTTTCAGGAGTAATCTTGAAAATATTTCACAGATTAAAAAAGCGATACCTGTAACTGCGGGGTTCTCAAACCCTTTCCTATTTGATCTCTACCTTTTTGGTATATAATATCTTTTTTAGATGTATATTTTGCCATCAGTTTACTATCCTGATACTCAGATTCTTCTTCATTCACTACATAATCTAAGGATTGATGGACTGTTGTCCGAGGATTCATGCCAAATTTCCCATCAAGTGTTATTGGGCTGGTAGGATCCATCGGATTAAATAAAATTAACATCAAATCTACTTCCAACCGATAAATCATCATTGGTAGCATAGACTCATAGCCAGCAAGTACCAATTGTCCGTTACTGGCAATGTACTGTAACTCAGGGATGTTGTAATTGTGTCCAATGCCAATAGAGCTAACAAGGGCTCCAAGCTCCTTTATTCTTCGAGCTGGCATCATAACATCATCGGCTGAAGATGACCTCGTTACAACAAAAACGATGGAAGTAGTAAACCAAGTTCTCCTTTGACGCAACAATCCTTCTACGTATTTAATTCCTTTTCCAAGAGAAGGTCCACGCAAAAATTTTCTTCCTCTTATTTTTCTAAGTCCAGCTGTTCTGATGTTTAATTTTCTAATTCTTCTGAACAAATATAGAGGTTGAACTTTAGACGTTAGAGTTATAACAGAAAAAGAGGCATATCTTGGATCGAAAAACAACATAATATTAAAAATTGCTGATTGCAATGAACTATAATCGTAATTATCTGTTTTATCCACTAATATGAACACATTTGTCCGAATACCAATAGCTCTATAAATTATCCCATTAGTCATCCTTTTATAAAAAGGTATTTTATGAAGTTTCTGTATATTTATCAGGCACTCAGTACTCAAAAAAGTTTCATATGGTGGTTGCAGTAAAGCGGTTGCTTTTTCTGCTTGAAAATTTAAGTCTTTACGATTTTTTGAATCGTAAGGACTATATCGAGACAATTTTGATGCAGATAAAACTCCAATAATCTCGCTTTGAAGTTTTGAAAGTGCCAATACACTATCTTTCCATTCTACATGTAAGAAGAAAGTAGCAGTTCTGTTCAAAACCTCTTGAGCATATCTATTATAAGTTTTTTTATTTTGCACCACCACTATTATTAAATGTGCATGCATCTTCTTGAGTTCAGTTGCGATTCTGATAAAAGTTCTAGCAGGATTCTTATTCCCTTTTCGAGCATTCCTTGGCCAGCCACTTAATAAAACGATACTAGCCTTTCTAGTAACAGGGCCAGTAGCTGAGTTCAAGTTTTTCCGCATTTCTTTTGAAATCTGTGCTAATTTTACGCCAAGGTTAATCCAACTTCTGATCTGAAGTTCTTTTGGTACTTTTTGTAGTATCCTAGAGGCACTACGAAGGATCTTCTGTCCTTTCGCAAGCTTTTTCTGTGGTTTTGACTTCCCTTTCTTCTTTGAGTCCTTACCTAACATTTCAGATACTAACCAGGTTAAGACAAAAATATTTTTGCACTTTTCTCTCCCATCGTTGTTCCACCAGAAGGTGATCCAATAGAAGGTCTTCGTCCGGCTCCACCTTTGTCCCCAGATGTTTGTGACGGTCGTTCTTCTCCTTTTCGAAGTCTTGAATAACTTCCAGGGCTTCCTTTCCTTCCGAGCATAGGCCTTCTCGAGGGAGATACCATTGGGGTTTTTATTCCTCCAATTTTCTTTCCAGGTTTAACAAACTTTCCTATACTTTGGTTAACTTAGATCCTATTTATATTAACCTTTGAATGCCAGTCCTGCGGGTCTTATTTTTCTCTCAAGAGTTGCAGCTTCGTTGGTAACACTTGACGTAGGACCAAATTTCCTATGAACTTTTCTTGGTATTACTCCGATTTGTCTTTTGACTCTTTTGCTAACATTGGTCCTTTTTTCAAACGTAATAGCATTAATACCAACAAAATCTTAATATAATTACTTCTCTTATACCAGCAAATACTAGTATCCACGTTTTGTTTAACGACATCGTCGCTACTCCTTTCAACTTCATCAGATGGATCATCAATATTCAAAAATTTAGCAGCAACTTGATCCTCCAAATGATCAAAATACTCAATTTCTTTATCGTCATATGCATCGGTATAAACTTCATCGGAACTATCCAGTGTTTTCTCTGCTTCCGGTGATCGTCTATGGTATATACATCTAATAAACAGCATTCTTACTTTACAGCATGAACATCAGCATCATTGTATTTGGTTTTGGGTGACATATAAGTGGAGCCTTAAAGTATTTATTTAGAAAATGAAAATGAGGACCACTCTGCGGTGTCAAATGTAAACCGGTGCCTTGTTTAATGACAAAATTTCTCTTTTGAACAGTATACTCTGTAAATAAAATATTATTATATTATTCACATATAAGTACTTTCCCTATCATTGAAAAGGTATTCTCTTGTTTTGGATGGCGTTTGTTCATCCCTAGTTATATGTGTAGGCTTGGTGTTAATAGTGTCCTTCGAAACATGATGATAAGAACTTTGGAAGCTGCCTGGGTTGACTACAACTAATTATAACAAATATTTTATATTAAAACCTGAATTCTGACTGGAAAGAAGCGTGTTAACTGGTGTAGCTGTCGAGTTCAGGTCATCAATCAGCTTTGCTTTATATGACTTGGTAACATATCCTGCTTTTCTGGCACTTTGATTGAATCTTTTCTCATCTTTCAATAATATCTACATAAGTTAAAGATAGATTTCATCCCAACTTTTGGATGGTTGATAATGTTAGCCCCATCATATTTAGAACTATTGGGACGAATATTTGACTTTTTCATATCTAATCTCTCAGGCTTTCCAATTGGGCTTCGCTTTTGATTTCTTCTTCTTCTTCTGCCCCTTCTTCGTCTTCTGTTCCTTCCCCTTTTCCTTGAAGGTACATTCCGTCCTTTTGGCCTGTGAATCCGTTCCAAAGCAATGCCTTGAAGCAATAGCTGCAATGCAGAATTATCATCCATCTTACGGAAGTAGCGTAGAACTACAGATTTTGCAGTTTTATATACTAAGGATTTCAATAATATGTCACTTTGTTTATCAAAAAGGCGGATAATATTGTATCCCATTTTAGATATCCTGTCAGATTCTTCGGTAATATCTAAAAGTAGTGCTATTTGTGATTGTTTAACACCTATAGGAGTTATTTGCTTAATCATAGCAAATACTGCGATATTCTATTCTTGAGTCATATGTTTTCCAAACCCATTCGTGTGATACATCTTCTTGATTATCTAAAACAATATATAAAATTCAGAAGTTCATACATTGTCTTCTACCTCTAGGTGAAACCTTCCGGGTACGTTCTCCAGAAATGGCTTGCAGTAAAGGAGTCAACGATCGAACGTATTTTTTTGGAAAAAAGAAGTTTCCTTTAAAGCTCAGCTGACTAGAAGATCCAATAATCAACATTTCATCATCATTTATTGGCTTATGATTCACACTAATGACTATAACTTTAATTCCAGCTTGTTTAAGTTTAAGGGCCGGGGTATAAAAGTTTCTGTCTCCAGATGCACCGTTTACTATAATTAAAAGCACTTGTGGGTAGCTTGGATTGCCTTCTCCTAGCATATTATACGCCTCCGATAACATTTTTCCAGTAAGCCGGTACTCAGAATTCGAATCAGCACAAGAAAGATCGTTTGTAGCTTTTGTTATTGATGCTGGATTACTAAACTGATCCCATCTTGCTACTGCCTCGAATTCCTCTCCATAAGAACCAATCAAAAACATTGACCCCAACCGTTGATATTTATTCAGTAATTCTCTGATAAAGATTCGTATTGCACGGAATCTTCTTTTCAAGGAACAGTCGACGAAGATACCCAAATTAACCTGACCGATAATATTTCTACCTCCAAGAATGTTTTTGAGTTTTGATAATAGCTTCTTTTTTCCCTTCCTTCGAGGCGCGCCTCTTCCACGGTTCATTAACCTATTTCTAAATCTATCTATCCCTCTTCTTGGCTGTTTGCCTCTGTTCCTTAATCTGTTTTTCAACTTATTTCCCACTTTTTCCTTAATTTTATTCAATCCTTTTTTTAAAACCTTTCCTACTAACCTTTTTAAGAAACGCTTTTGAAGTATATGATTCTCGGCCAAAGAGGCATTTTTCAAATAGAACAATTCTTCTGTATTATTGTTACTAGTTATTGTACTTCTGAATCTATTTTCAATTTTTGGTTTTCTTCTATCTTTAAACCTGCTTTTAGCATTACCAGGTGGATTCCTTGCATCTTTCATTCTAGAAATCATCTTTTTAGCACGATTTCTGAGTCTTGGGGGCAGCATAGCTCCTGCAAACTGAACATCCAAATCGATAACGCTTTTAGTTGTACCAAAATCCTTTTGTAGCTGATTGACAAATTTATTAAACGTATTATTCGAAAAAAATCGATTAAACGTCAAAGATGAGAAAATTCTATTTGGATCAGTTAGTCGATATAAAAGAGCGTTAGAAATACGTGCTTGGAGATTTAGAACATATATCTTAATATCCAACAGCTTGAAAATCTTTTTGAATCTGCTGAATAACTGAATATCGACCACAGGTCCAGTTTTAACAATAATAATACAATCTGGTCTTGTAGCAGGCAAGAGAGTTCCTCTACCCGGAATGAGTTGCTTGATTAATGCCATGTTAATTGGAAAGAGTACTCCTCTGGTTCTTTTTACTGTAGTAACTGCTCTTTTAATATCTTCATTATTTGCAAATGATCTTCTGCTAAAATGGGTTTCTCCTGATCCTCTTCCCACTGATATTAGGGTGTTACTGCTTATCGTTGCTGGAGGCAAGCGAAATATATGAAAAACAAGTTTTTGAAGCATTGTCATCTTTTCGTAAGACTTTCTCTGTGTATCAAGAATAATAACCATATTGACTCTCCCAACTATTGCTCTTCTTAAACTAGGAAAGTCCAATTTCCAACCCCAATATTTTTTTAGCTTATCATAAACTGAACCTCTTCCAAAGTTTGCTACCTTTTTAGCTAATTTTTTTAACATAGCTCGTATATTCTGATTTCTCCTGCCTTTAGGTCTCCTCTTGTTTCTTCGCTTTCTGTTTCTTAGTCCAATGCGAGCTAAGCCCTTTATGATTCTTGGTATGATTTTTCTCTTGTTACTCGCAATTTTCATTCCTATATCATCACTCTCCGGCTGTATCTCACCTCTTTTTGTGATGGGCACAGTATTTTCAGATTCGATTTTTTCAATCCCTGCTTCACTAACCTTAACAGCCTCATTAACTTGAAATGGCTTCTCTAGTTCTTTATAATAGGGTCGATTTTCAACCCCTAAAATAGGACTATCTTCCTTCTCTCTCAAATATTCAGGTTTTGTTCTTCCGATAAATTTGTTCCTAAAGGGGCTTTTGTATCCCTTTGATGTTTCTGGAAAGGGTTCTTCTCGATCAATTCCACTAGAGTCTGAAAATGTATGAGCACTTAAATAAGAATAACTATGTTCGGGTTTACTACTCTCTTCCAAGGATTGAACCCGTGGTTCGGTATTTTCTCCCATAAGACTTGGCACTTTTGTCGTAATTACATTAGTGGTAGTATAAGTAGAGGCTGGTGTGACTTTTTCTTCACGCTCTGCTCCTTCATCAGTATTGATAGTACTTGGCCTTGTGTTACTCTAAAAAATAGATAGTGATGAAATAAAGAATTATTAACAAAAGCATGTATCGGACGCTTTAAGGAAGGATTGTAACCTTCCTCTTGATTTCTTTGGTTATCATTTTGTAGATTTTTTATCATATCTTTTATGACAAAAACTAAGCCTTTAGATTCTCCACCTTCATTATTAATATCTCGAGGGCTCGGATTTGGCATTATTGAAGGTGGATCATAAAGAACCTCTCTGATGTTTTTGATTCCAATTATTTTTGAGTCATCTGTAAGCCCCTTCAAAGGGCTCTCATTTGTATCCTCGTAAAACTGTACTAATATTAATGTAATTTCATTCCTATCAAGTATTTTCTTAACTTTTTCAACGTCGTCAGAAGTAATAGTTTGGTCATTTCCATTAGTTATCAAAATGATAATTTTTTGAGATGCAATATATTCTTTCGAATTTGTTAAAACATGGCTTATAGTTTCTGACACTCCCCACAAAGGCTTTTTCTCACCTGCATCGCCCAATTCATCCAAACATTCTTCTTTCAGAAAGGAATTGAGTTCAAACTTTTCTTGAGACCACACAGCATTATACATTGGCAGGCTTCGTAACTGGACCTATAAACATTACCATTTGGAAAGTCTTGACACGTACATATCCACTGGCTATACGATAATGTACTATTAACACTGGAGATTTTACATCAAACAAAAATGCTAAGTTAAGTACCAGTCGCCTCATTATACCACTCTCAGATCCAAAGTTTCCCTCAACCAAGATCGCAAGCGACGTTCGGTTAAGTTCTTACATGTAATTGACATATCAAAAATCATTTATACCATGGTAATGTAATGAATTATCAATTTCATTCCAGAAGTAATAATAGTTTAATTCAGCGATGTCATCGTTTTTCACCTCCTCCCTTCTTTGTGACATACAGTATGAGGGACACCTAGAGAAAGTTGAAAATGCTGTCATATCATGTTGTTACCTTTTTCTTTTAATTTTATGTCTAATGTGATTTTCTGTTATAAATAATTGTTTATTAAATGATTTACTTTTTTCTATATCGGCCTCAGGTGAATCCTTCATTTTTAACGGGCATGTATTGCCATCATCAGAGCTTTGACCTAAAATGTGAATTCTATATTCATTACAATAACCAGTACTGCCCGTGTCACAATCAAGGCACCTTAAGTATTTTCTATGTTTCCGGGGAAAATTTTCATATTCATCTGAGTTTCTTCTTTTACCATGTCTATGCTTGTGTATATTAGACCGGAGAGTTTCTTTTGTCCCACTTGCTTCGAGATATTATTAATAAGTTTTTATTATTTCTACCATGTTGAACAACCCCAGGATGTGACAAAGAGTTATATTCTGGATCTGAAATTATTTAGCTTTTTCACTTATTTTGAATACATGAAAAGTATTTTCTGTCGATATTTGATCTTTTGTTAGTGATTTTGCTGTATTTTGAGAGATCTTCCATGTCACCAGCTTTGTCCGAATTTTCGTTTAGAGATGAAACAGTATCAATATTTTGATCATCCTTTGTTTCCAGTGAATCTTGATCAAACTCTTCATCCTCATAATCTGCATCAGCACCTTCGCCTAGTATGTCAGATTCATCCTCGACGGTAAAAGAACGCTTTTTGCGAGTTTTCATGCTATCTGCTTCATCCTTAGACATAAAAATTAAAGTAGTTGAATATATTACAGATTCATCTAAATCTAAAACTTGATTTATATCGGAATTTTCAGGAATATTGTATAAAACGTCTTCCATACTTGTATGGAAAACATCGGTTAGCTCTGGTGCTATATCTCTGGTTTCTTTGACGTTTTTTGTTTGAACGGTTTCATCGCTTAATTTAAGTATCTTGCTTCCATCTTCATCGGACGGAAGATCTGTATTTACTATTTCATTCTGTTCTAAATTCACATAATAATAATTAAAACTATTAAAAACCGAAAGGTGAGATAGTTTCCGGATATTGACTCATATCTTAAATTTTATTTAACCTCTAAAAGAAGTAATAACCCTTTACCTCACTATTATGAGTTTCTGGAACATAGAAAAACTCGTCTTTACGCTTATTTGAGTTGCTATTGACAGTATCTTCAATTTCTGGTATAACTGCTTTGCTATCTATGTATCCTTCATGGTTGGATGCATCGGTTCTTGTATTATCTGTTTGAGTTTTATACTGAAGCTAATCATAATAATAATCCCATATATACTAAGTAATTTGGGTTGAATATTGTAGAAAAACTATTTTCTAAAACAAACATAAAATAAGACGAAACAAGAATACCATGATCCTGTCTTAGGATTTCTTGTTTGGAATCTAAATCGATAGAATCAGTCAATGATGGGAATTGTTCATTAGAAAAGTCATCTTTTCTATCGTCACATTTTGTTAAACTTTCCAAAAATATAAATAGGAATATAAAAAGATGTTTTTTATACATTTTTATGAAAAATTTTTGAAAGAATAATTTCCCATAGGGTAACGCGATCAAAACAGGTACCATTATATTCTTTATTATTTCATGTTTATGATTCATGTTAACAATAAGAATACTACTTTAGCTAAACAAAAATTCTATTTTATTTTTGTTGAATTTTTTTTTGATAAATGATGTAAAAATGACAGAACATACGACTTTTTGTTCCAAATCAAAATATTACCTATCATTCCGATTAAGATATCCATGTCATAAGTTAATTATAGGAAAATTTATCTGAGATATCATAAGACTTAAAATACGAATAAATAATTTAATTACTATATCTTTGTAACACATGTATATGATTGTAAAAGATCATTAAACATCGGTTTGTGGATTCTTAGCACACTTGTTGGTTTGACTACGAATTTAGCTTTTCAATCGCCAAAAAAGCATGTACAGTAGCAACAAAAAAACTCGAACTTTTATAACTAGAAAGAATATTTAAGGCATTACATATTGCAATCTTTTAAACAATTATCTTATTATCTTTCTACTTAGCGTTGAAATAGAAGTGCTCTCAATTTTTATAATTGTAATGTTCTTGCACTAACAAAACTGCTTTTTTTCTTAGCTATGGAGGAAAAAACCTTTACCTGCTCCTTATGTATTCGGAGGTGGTTCA
>LDMZ01052290.1:0-10382 GCA_001455285.1 Sphaeromyxa zaharoni
TTATTCCAAACGGGTTATTGACACAATCTCTTTCCTTCCATATTAATCCTTTTTAATTATCAATAATTTTTTTAATAATTTAAGATTTTAATTAAACAAATAGGTTGGCAATTAAATACAATATATAATTTTTCAAAATTTGTCCGTAAAAACATTTGAACAATTCATTGATGAAAATATTGGATAAAATTTTAATTCTGAACTCATTATTTGACATCTCTAAAAAATTTAAATTCATGCATTAAATAAATCAAATAAAGATGTATGACAATGATTTTATTGTCCAATAATTTTTGAAACATTTAGATAAAATTCTTGTTTTTTTCAAAATTTAAGAGAAAAAAAAACTTATATCTATTTTATATAGTAATGGATAAATTTACTTCACTCACCAATACTAATCATACATTCTTAAAAGATTATGTCAAGCAGCTTATTCCTTTAAATTTTTGATAAATTTGTTTTCAATGGACATAAAAATATTCGATTTTTGGTTTTTCTTAACAAAGAATAATTATCAAAAATATATTTTATGGCTAAAATTTATTTAAAGGACCTTTCGTATATTATCAATTTTTCGTAAAAAAATATTAAATATAATGTTTAATTTACTGTTAATAGAAGAAAGAACCAGGTTACTAAGACTGAAAAAACTATAAATATTTTTTCTTGATTTAAATGATGATAAAATTTACAATTATCTTCAATGGTTATAAACAAAAATTATTTTAACATCAATATACCAGTAAAAAATGTAATTTGTGAAAAAATTTGACAAAAATATGATTTTTGGTTAGTTTATGAATATATAAGACGAATAATTTTAAATCTATTCAGGATATTTATTAATTTATTTTGCAGTATTTATATGCTGATCTGAGAAAAAAAAGTTACTATTGCTTAATCGAACCAAACTTTAACCTTTATATGTTGCAACATAAAAATCACATTTATTGGTAAAATCTGATTCATGGTTTTTAGAATAACTTTAAATTCCATTGTATCAGCATATAAGCAATCTCTGGAATCCTTTTATTTTTATATGGGGACTGTCACAGATGAGTTTGTTCCGTAACATTCATCAAAAAATATTATGTATATATTGAACACATGAATAACACCCCAAAGATAAATTTTTTTAATAAACAAATTTACTGACTAAAATCAAAGCTCAAATTATCCACAAAAAATAAATCATATAAAATCTTTTTATTCCACCATTCCTTAGAATATATATTTTAAAATTCTTTAAAACCTAATAATTAAAAAAGCTGTGTGATTTCTCAGTTTAAAAGTTATACTCTTGAAATATCTAATTTATTTGATGTAGAACATCAGAATGAAATGAAACAAAAATGAGAACTTGAAATTGAGTTTATCATTCAAAAATACCATATATTTTAGCTACCTATTTTTTTGAATGAAGTATGTCAAAGGTTTTTACATGTCTATCAAAATATCCGATCAATTAACATCTAAAATTTCTAGAAAATCTAGAATGTTTATAGAAAATAAATTAAGAATAATATAAGATTTAAATGCAAATTTTTTATATATGATAAGTTCATTCATAAGCGGATTCCTGAAAAAAATATAATAAATGCTGACATAACAATATGCCTATAGTCAATAAATGCTTTCTCAATGAAGATTAAATTTATTGATAAACATTAATATTTTGTTTAAACAAATTCCAAGATATCGAAGGTTCATGGTATTAGGGGTTTCAAGTCTATATGATATAAATTATTTTATTTTAAGATATATATGTGATCCTTGAATATTTAAATGAATTTTTATCAATCATTTTTGAAAATTTTTTTAATAAATTTATAAAACTATATTTACATTTCTATCTCTTCTTTGTCATAAAAATGATCAAAAGACATCGACGATATTATGTAATATAAACCATTAATTTGAAATAATATCCAAGGGAAAAAGGTGGATAAATTTTTGTTTTTGAGTTTAATACTCTAAGAAAAACTTATTATGTCCGAATAAAATGGATTTTGTTACTTATGATATATACCTAAGAATGGTTTTCTAAAGGAATCTATCAAAGAACAGATCCGGATTTATGGTTCAGAACCAACAAAAAACAAATGTTAATTGTTATATATATGAGAATGTTAAAACATCTGTATATTTTAATATTATGTGTAGGATATACAAAGTTTTATTATAACAAAATTTCGAATAAAGAAAAAAAATAAACGATGCAGTTGCAGATGACAAAATAACAACAATATTTTGTTTTTATTAGATCAAAATACATGAATATTGACTAAAAAACTATTTAAAAATTAGTTTTAATTGAAAATTCATTCGAATTTACAGAATCTAGAGAATCTATGGAAAAGATTCCTTATTAATTGATAACTAAATATTCAAACATATACTGTTTCCGAAAAATAAAAGGAATTTCTTGGGAAATGAGTTTCACAACAAAATATGATTCAATGATATCGTAATATATAAAATAAAATATATTGCATTTAAATATTCTCAGATCTAAGGAACAAATTAATTTCATGTGTCATCTTCAATACAGATATAAATTTAATAATTTTTTAATCCAAAAATCTGAAATTGGTCGAAGATCATCCGTCAAATAGATTTTTTTAGCGATCTTTTTGTTAGCCGCACATATCAAAAAAGTTATTCATAGATAAAAAATATAGGATCATACAAAATAAAATGAATTGGCAAAGAATATTTTGTGAAAACATAGAAAATAAATTAAATAATTAAACAAGGTCACAGATATTTGCTATAGAAAGAAATTATTATGCTTGCCATTTCAAGGTTTTCTCAACCAGCACTTTTTTTTTGTCTTTATCTTGCTTTCCGCAAAGCCTCATGCTGAAGCTATAACAATATTTCGGGACGTTTTTACGCTAATTTCTGTATACCAGCAGATTTAATTCATCATATTGTCAGTGTAGAATATATTGGTAGCTCGTGCAAGAACTAGACTAATCTACGATAATCATCGAATTATACCGACATACCCTACATTCGTCCCTCATATTTGAGATAGTTATCATATGGCCTTGTAGGTGGCCTCCGGACTCTGGGAGATTTTTCGCTGGATATTTGATTCTGCCTCTCCTATGCATCTTTCGGATGAGTTTTCTTCTATAATTTCTGTATCTGTTTACAATTCTTCAGCTACCGTTACATTCTCAACATGGTTCCGAATTCTTTAATTATTGATATCAAAAGAAACTCTCTCTTTAAGCTGATTAGAATGCTTCCTTTTAATCACACTATCTACTAGAACAGAATATGATATATCTCCATTTCGTGACCCGATTTCCCCTTTGTGGAATCCCCAAGTCTGTTCATTTTTTACCCAAACGGCCTGATTTTCTTTAAATTCCCTAAAATTTTTATCGTGTCATTGTTCCTGACGTAGGGCTGCATTTTCCAGGTTGTTTTGGATATCAGCCTTGATATTATAAATCGGGTTTTTTAATCTTCTTTTGAAAATCCCCTCTGCTGGAATTCACTGAGAGGATTGAGGGGGTGTAGTACGATACCAAAATAACGCAGTAGATAATCGTGTATGTATGTCTCTAATGTAGCTTAGTTTTTTATATTTTTGTTTAATTGTTTGGATAGTTCTTTCTAATAGAACATTTCTTATCGGATGATAGGGCACTAATGTTATATGTTTTATTCGATTTTCCTTCAATAACAGATTAAATTGTGTTGATACAAACTGTGGTCCATTATATGTGGTAACTGTTTTTGGCAACCCAAATCTTGAAAAAGCGTCTCTAACACTTCTCATTAGAAATGCTGAACAGATATATTTTAATTAATAGATTTCTGTCCAATTAGAATAAGAATCGGTGATAACTAACCACATTAATCCATTTAGTGGTCCTGTCAAATCAAGATGCAGGCGTTGCCATGGTGATTCGGTTGTATTCCAATTAAAAAGGGGAACACTTACTGTGTTACTGCTCATCGATTGACAAATTTCACATCCTCGAACATAGCTATCAATATCAATAATCATGCCTGGGCACCATACGTAAAATTTCATTAACTACTTCATTGCGACCATCCCAGGATGCCCCATGTTAAAGTACTCCATTATCGCTTTCCTTAATTTATTCGGAATTGTTATCTAATCATGTGTTTAGGTATGCTTCGAAGTCCGGTGTTGGTCTATTGGCTACCGCATACGTAGAGAGGCTTGGGCTAAAGCGTGTGATAGGTTCTAAGCTGAAAATGGCCTTTTGGTAGCTTTTACATCCTGCTAAAATAATACGTCATCCTATGATGAAATGTCGAAGGGCCGTGCGTAGAAACAATGCATACATTGGTCGATTCAAGATTTATTTTGGCATCCTCCCTGTAAAAATATTTTTATCTTTATTAGGACACAATCCGAGAGTGAATTAGTCCTTAAATTTTGTTTATTTAGAGTGTCAGTGTCGTACACAAAATTGATTCTATTTAAATATGATTCTTCAGAACTAATCAATTCTTCTGAAGCATATTCATTAATTGGTCTCCTTGATAGAAGTCAGTCAAGCAATTTTTTGAACCATTTTCATATTTTATTGTGTAGGAAAAACCACTTAATATCAGAGCCCACCTTACAAATCTAACCGAAACGGTAGATGGGATTGCTGACTTTTCGCCAAATATTCTTTCTAATGACCGATGGTCTGTTGTTAGTGCAAAATGAGCGCCCTACAGATACTGATAAAATATTTTTAACGCAAATATTATGGACAAAGCCTCTTTATCAGTTGTCGAAAAATTGTTTTCACAAATTTGTAAGGTCCGAGAAGCAAAACATGTAGGCATTTCCTTGTTGTTAACTGTTTAGTGAAAAGACGGCCCCTATACCTGAAACGGAGGCATCTGTTCTGACAACTATTGAAAGGGCATGGCTGTAGTGTCTCAAACAATTAGATGTGGTAATTGACTTTTTGAGTTACTCAAAAAACTTTGTGTGCTTATCCGTCCAATTCCACTTAACACCTTAATTTATAAGTCTGTATAAATGAGAACATTTTGCATGAACCATAGGTCAAAACTTAGAATAGTAACTAATTGATCATAGAAAGGATTTTAGTTCTTTACAATTTGTAGGTGGTGTGACTTCAGCAATGGCCTTTATATTTTCTTGGGTAGGGAAGATACGCTGATTTGTAATTTTGTGACCCATATAAATTATCTCGTTTTGCATAAATTTACATTTTTGATCCCGAGTTGTCAATTTACTTTAACAAAATCGATATAATACTTGCCTGAGGTTTTCAAGGTGTTCTTCATTATCCTTTTCTGTAATAATGATGTCGTCTAAGTAACAGGCTACAACACACATCCTATTAATAAACACGACATATGTCTCTGAAAAATTGTAAGGGCTAAGGAAACCCAAAAAGGTAGTCGTTTATATTTAAAGAAACCTAAGTTTGTTGAAATTGTTAGCTAATTTTTTGAAGATTCCGCAACGGGCATCTGCAGATAAGCATCTTTAAGGTCGATTACCGTTTATATTTCACCACCACTAATCTTATTAAAATATCTTCGAACGATGGTATTGGAAAAGGTTCTGGACTAATATATTTATTTATAGTTACCATAAAATCTACCCAAATCCGCACCGCACCGGATCCCTTATGTACTATGACGATAGGCGAAGCCCACTCAACTTCTTCAAGTAATGGATCTACTTTTTCAATACCACATCTAATTCCAACAGTCTGTTCAACCCAACTTCCACAGTTTCTTTGATAGCAAATGGTGCACGTCTTGGTTGAAATATCTTTGGTTGGCATAGCTCATTTAGCTTAGTACGTGCTTCATAACCATTAATGGATCCCAGTTTAGAAGAGAATAGGAATCTATACTGATCTCATAACGATGTCATGCTTTTTGCAGATGAATCATTTCAAATACGATTCACGTGTTTGGCATTTAGATTAATGCCTAGCTTGCCCATCCCATCCAAACCGAGCAAAGGAATATCATTCCCTTTTGTAATGTACAAGGGAAGAATATATTCGTCTGTTCCATACCTAACGGTAACTTTGGTTTTTCCTATCGTAGGAATAATAGAATTCACATAGTCTCTAAGTGGTTGACGTTTCTCAACTGATGGGGATCCAATGTTTTTCCAAAGACTGTATCCAATGCAAGAGACAGAGACTCATGAGTCAACATTCATCTAGACAGGTATTTCTGAATTATATACTCGTACATTGTTCTCTCGTGGTAACCCCTTTCTTTGATTTTTTATAGAATTAACTCGTTGATAATGCTCATCAAAATATTCTAAGTTATTAGAGTCTACTGTACTAATAGATCTTTGTGTGCCTGTTTGTGATCACTACATTTTGTTTCCGTAAACACACTCTTGACAAATATCCTAGCTTCCCACAGTGAAAACACTTCGAATCAAACGCTGGAAAATCTTTCCGTTGTTTGTGTTTCTTGTTTCCACATCCCATCATTGAATTTCGTAGTCCAGAAAAATTTTATCTTCCTTAGAAAATTTTTTTATCTTTTAGAGACCTTAAAGACGGTTGGTTCTTTAGTGTTTACACAATCAAAATCGAATATCTGTAGAGAATGCTATATGAATTACGTTTAACAACTCTTTTTTGGGATCTGAGCATGCCTTTAACAATTACTTTTATTGTTCAACCCGATTACAAACTGATCCCTGACTCCTTAGTCGCTACTATTTCCAAACTCAAAGGTTTGAGCTAGTTTCTTCAGTTGGATCAAGGATGTCTCAAAATCTTCTCCATCATTCCTCGTCCTTTGTTGAAAGGCCATTCTCTCGACCAAATATGTCTTGGATGTTGATGAATAGTTTGTCATATAAGCGGTTATATCTCAATAAGGTACAATATCAAGTTTTGTTATATGGAAGTAACTATCCAGCAAAGAAAATGACTGGGATCCAACCCAATGAAGAAGCAGCATCCGTTTGATATCGTCCCCAAAATCTTCCATTCCGTAGAATTTCAACGAACGTTCAAATCTGCTCAGATAGGTTTTCCATTGTTCCGTTCAATTATCAAATTTATCAAATACAAACTTTGAAAAAAATCATTGATCTTTAAAGTGCTACTTGTCGCTAATATAGTATATATTGCTTGCTCGTGCAAGATCTGGACTGATCTACGAGTATCATCGAATTCCACCGACATACACTACTGTCAGAATAAGCTACTGCTTCCAGCTCTAGGAAGCGTCTCACATAAACTGACCGATTTGAGCGGCCGACACGGGTATGGAAAATCATATGAAACTTTGACTCTTTATTTTCCATATAGCGTGGCATTTTATAAAAAATACGTTAATAATAATAGGACGACTCCCCGCCTAAATTTATCAAATATACAATTAAAATTACGTGGCCAACAATCGTTGGTTTTTATCCGATTATTCCCAGATATTATTGAAATATCGTGAAAAGCTCGCGTTTTCACGATAACATATTTTTATATCTGAAATAGACCTCTACAATAAAGAACAAATATAAATAAATTTGTTTCTTTTAATTCTAATTTGATTCAATTAGAAAAAATGTATGGAGCATTTATCAAATTAAAAAAATAAATATATATAAAAGGATTTAATATTCCAAGCTACATTATCACACTTTGCATATATTTATGTAATGATTAATGCATTTTTTCATGCAATCAGAAGACTAGTATTTTCTGAGAATTCTCAAATGTTATTAATAAGTCACTTAGAAGATAGGATTTCAAATTATTAGACATATTTAAATATTACGGATTTTTTTGGATTTACCATATTATTTCTCTGCATAAGAACATATTAATGCTTCACAAATTTTATGAAGGCGTCTTTAATATCCAATTGATTTTTGTATTAAATAAGATTAAGCACCTACGTCTCAGATGTTAGGATACCTTGGCTATAAAACGATCAACAATATAGCTAGTAGAAAACCAATTAGTGATAATTTGTTTTCAAGATATTGAGTTTCCGAGCTCCTGCTAATTTAGAATCGAAGAAAAAAATTACATGATTTTCCGGAGGTGAAATACGGAAGTTATTAAACCATATATAAGTGAATTATTTGAAACAAATATTGTGGTGATGGATTTTTTGAATTACTAAAATGTTGATATCAAATTTAAAAACAAGAAATTATTCAATTAAAAATTATAAAATTGAGATATCAGATTAATATATTTAAGAAGGGATATATATAATTACAATTAACACCTACTGAATAAAACTGTTATATACATTCAAACCAGAATTTCTTTCTAACAAACAATAAATCTATTGAAAAGATATTTACATATTACACCAGAGGTGGGGATGTATAATTTATCTCTCGGATTTATTTCCAAATATTATTCACAGATATTTTTATTATCTAGAATATCCTATCCCAATTTATCATATTTATCTGATGATTTTTTATGTATTATTGTAATTTTAAGCACCAAATCCTCGAAAATTAAATTTTTATCTATGAAGATGGCAATACGATAAATCCAATATGCTTCTAATTACATCGTATTATGGTTAAGATAAATTTAACTATACTCTACTGCTATTTAAATTTTATGTAGAAAACCTGTGTTATTATCATTTATGCCTTTCAATAGAAAATGCTGTAACCCTTTGATGCTCCAATGAAAATTACTGCCTTGTTAATTAATATATTTAAACATTCCCAAAAAATAAATGATTGTGATAAATGTTTTTAGTACTTATTTTAACCAAACAGACAAAATATATTTGACATTCCCGAAAGCCTACGTTAATTCTTTCTTTTTTTTTGAATATATATTAAATTAAAAATAAAATACACTGAAAAAAATAGAAATATGTTTAGCTTGATTTCTTTGTTATTGATAACGTTTTTTATATCATAAAAATGACTTTTTTAACTTAAAAATCTATACTTCATAAAACTATTTTTAATTTTTTATTTTATGTAACAATAATTCTTTGCGTTAGGCTTTCATATTGCTGTTGTTGAATCTTTATTTAAAACGTAAAAGAATTTCTATTATATCGACCACAAGACTATGGTCACTCCCTCTGAAATAAACATAAAAATTGATATCCAGCAACAAGAATTGCAATAAATGAACATTAAATCTATTTTCATATTTTAGAGCAGCAACAATATTTAAGTTATTATTACGTTTATGTAAGACGGATGATAGTATTTATAATTTACTAAAGTACACTTGTTCCATCTCTCATATTGCTTTGACCATTACAGAATTTTTTCATGATCAATTAATGATAGTTCACTGTATGGAAATGCTTTCTGTTTTGATATGCTATATCGAACGATTAAATTTCCTCTTGTGTATCACATACATTCATTTATATATCCAGTAACTGAAAAATGATTCTATTTTATGTCAACAAATTTTTGAATTATTGATAAAAAAATTATTTCCATGTTCCATAGATTTTTTTATCAAGCTAAAAAATTTGCCGGTATATATTTTGATCCATCCTGATTTTTTCCAAAACTCTTACTCAGAACAAGTATTTGTGATTGAGAAATTGATATCCTGGTTAGAACATTGCAACATGGAACCAAGATAATTTGTGCAATGTAATTTAGTCAAGAAACTGAGATTTTATAATATATCATTTTATTGTGTAAATGATAAACATTCCTTTTTCAAAACGACAAATATGTTCCAAAAGTTACCGTTAAAAGTGGTATTGGCAAAAACCTTTTGCTGTCTGTTTGTAACTTGATAATATAGTTAAAAAATTAGGTCATATATTTCTTCAATTTGATACCAAAAGATGCTATAAACCGGGCGATAACAACTGATGTCAAGGGTTTTTACTGAGAAGAATATAACTATGTTAATCGATAAATTTCATATTTTATTTGTTCGCATGAATCAAATCCATGCAAAATCAAATTCGAACACAATGAATTAAAATAATTTTTATTATAAATAATATTTTTCATTCGTAGCAAACCAATTAGATAGATAATCACGAACTAGTGTTTATTTTATTTAAAATTATGCTAACCGGTACAATTAATAAACACTAAGCATGTTAACTATTAAAATTACACAATATTAGGTCTATCTAAATATTCCAAAGTTATCCTTGCATTATTAAATAAAATTTAGACGTGTTAAACTACTTAAAAGGTAGGATTAACTAGACAGAGCTTTATTTTTTCCCTAACGCTTAGACTAGGATAGGGTAATTTTCACTATGACTCATAGTAAATATTTTATATATTACATGAAATGCGAACAAACAGCAAAAAATATAAAAAGATTCATGAAATTTTGTTGTTAAAAAACAGTTTAAAATAATACAAAATAAAAATTGACTTCACAAATATTTTAAATTATCATTTT
>LDMZ01052294.1:0-10950 GCA_001455285.1 Sphaeromyxa zaharoni
ATATATATATATTGATTTATCATGCAAAACCAGAAAGGTCAAATTGGAGGACAGAGACTTAAGAAAAAATATCCATACGTATGACCACCTCGGGATTCCATGGCCGAGAGGTTACCTCAGTATGATTCTTATTTATAGTAGATCACTCAAATTTACATTGTAAAGGCTATTTTGTATACAATTGTTACTATGCTTTGCAGAACAAAATCAGACGGATAAATAGATTAGTTGAAGTAAACACTACGTAATAAAAAAATTGAAAAATGTATGATTATTTTGAACTATGCCATTTTTGTAAAATTTTACTATATAAAAGATAACTTTATTCCACCTCACCATTGAACACAAATCTATTAACACGATACGACAAAATTTTTTATTCCGATACAGATAAATATTTACCTATAGTGTAAAAAGTATTTTATTTTTATTAATATAATGTCAATGTATGCGATAAAGAACCATGAAAGGAAATAACACGCTACCAATTGGATCTATATTTTTATGATACTCTATCATTGTTTTTGGGGAATACACTAGCATCGAATTTAACCTACGAGTATGTCTTTCCGGTTTTAAATAGTTTCTCTCAGCTGCTACTAAGGAAATTAAAAAAATTTTTTCTGAATCAAGTTTTATCAAAAAATTCATAGTAGTCCAACTTATCATTTCTAAAATATCGCATGTTGACGAGTATAGTTTTTAGGCTTGCATAATGAAGTACCACGGGAGGGTGGGGTACCTTTCTGTTTTTAGGAAGGTGGTGAACACGAACCTTGAACTGGATTTCAAGAGCAATGTCATTGGTTCAAAATGGTTCATACAATAAAAACTATAAATTCTAAAATACACTAACGTGCTAAGTTTTAGAAAACTTTCCGTCCTTCCCAGCAGCCCGCATATGCGGAGGTTATATTTGCACGACACATAATATTGAAATTATATATTTTATATTGATACGACCTATACCAACCTAAAGCTTCTACAATCTAAATTAAAAAGATAGGTCGTGAATATTTTTGTGATTCGGATAAGTTCTTGACACACTTATTATTGAAGCTTCCATACATATTTTTTACCTAAACTGTAGTACCATACTTTGAAATAATTTTGTTTCAGTTATTTTTCAGCATTGCGGTTAAATTGCTTTAAAACCATCTATACGTTTTTCTCACATACATTCCAACAAAATACAAATATTTATGAATGAATAAATATAAATTTAGAATAATTTTGATGCAGACCAATGAATACGGAACTATCCTACGGACAATATGATACAAAATACTCATTCTATTTGTAAAGAATTGTCTATGGAAGCCTTGCCGATATACAAATCACTTTTTACTGAAATCTACAATGTGTTTTTAATAAAATTAGAATTGATGTAAACAAGCAAGAATGTATATTTATCCAGGTATTTAGTACCATGTACTTAGGCATAGATAACATATTTTTAAACATATTTACCATTGAGTCACCATATATTACCAAGCTGTCTCATCCGACACCATTTCAACCATAATTAGTAATACTATAGGCGGGTGCCCTCTTTATACAGCTGAATACATAAGCAGTAAATTTAATGTTGTAATATTCCTTGTGGATTTGAACATTTATAAAAAACTCCGGAATTCGAAATGACAAATTTTCATAACCAGATTTATCCATGGAATCAATGTTAGAGTAGAATTTCCACCGAAAACAGAAAATATATACTTTTAGACTTCGAGTGTAATTCCATGGCAAAAACTGCAGGAAACTCAAAATTTATATGCCTCCCTTTAAAAAATCTGATTATAACTTTACCCTTGGTATCTATAAATATGATTCATTCCATTAAGTGTATCCGAAACAAGGGCAAGTAACATCTGCAACAGAAAATTTAGATATCTTATAATGTGTGAAAAAATGCGTAACATATTTTGAATAATATTGATAACGAATAAGGGGGTATATCACATGCATTGAAGCAAAAAGTATGCGAGATATATACAGTGGACATGAGATAGGACAAGCCAGCATATATGCTCCATATACGACCTCATACACATTTCCTTTAACTCAAATACTGTTCAGGAAATTAAAAAGTGATACAAATTCTCTAATAATATAAGTCATATGCCTAATCGTTCCTTTCCGTTACTACGCCGATTACAACACTGTTAAATGTCAAAATTGGAGTGTTTAAATATTATTAACGGTTGGCCCTCTCATGACGAAGTGTCTGAAAAACAAAGGCCGAATAATTTGTTCCGCTATATTGTCCATGAACCAATAGAGATACGTCTTCGTTCTAAATTGGTGAAACCCCAGTTTGATTATAAGGACCATCTTTTAAAAGAGCTTTCAGCAGTTAAGGACGAGAAGGTAGATTCTTCTTTAATTGGCTCAAATATTTTTTTATAAATTTAGAAATTAGCTGAATTTCACTCTATGTTAAATCGACTCCATCGTAATGAATATATGAAGAAAGTTTTTTTTTGTATTATTTTTTCTAAAGTCTAGCACAAAATAGAAGTTCGATGGTACTGAATTTTTTTAAATTTTCTAATTTATAGCTGGCCTGTCAAAGAACCTAGTAATATCTCTAAGTTTATTGGCTTCCTCCGTATGATATTCCCTAAATAATTATTTATTTATATTATTTCACTCAAAAAGTTAGTCCTGTTGTTGCTATATTTGAATATTTCTTATCATTAGTTAATTAGTATAATTTTTTTCTCAACATTTATTAACAACATTGTTTCTGAAAAATTATTATTATCGTATTCCTTTTGAACTGGTATTATGGTCATATTGCGAATATGTATTTCTTAATTTCATTATTAAAAAAACACTCTACCTTTTTCTCAGTCCCCCTAACATTCCTATCATTTTTAATTAATGTTATTCTAGAATATATAGGGTTCAACAACTACTTTTCTACCATGCGACTACTATTAATCAAATATAAATGTATTTAACTAACGGATATTTTGGTGTACTATCATTGTTAATACAAAAAGTTATTTAAGCATATTTTACCAAGCTAAACTTTTTGAAACAGCTAAATCAAATTTTCGTTAATAGTCCTCCCAATAAGTAAGGTCAACCTAAATGATATATTGGCTATCTTATTCCATTTATATGCTTTGCATAATACTCTGGGAAATCAAAATGTACCGTTCTCTGTTGAACCTATATTTGAACAATGAGAGAACAAATAATTTTTACAATTAGGTGAAAATGAGTAGGATTACTTGCTATTATATGAGATATAGAGCAAAAATATATTCATTTTGTTGAATTTCGTGAAAACTAAAATGACAGCTTCAATGAGCGGTAGTATACAGACAAAACGGATACGAATACTTATTCAAATTATATGTGCTGTGATTATTGAATATCATAATACAGGAACGTTGATGCCTTCAGTATTTAACACTTTTTTTTCAAATTATTGTAAGTTATTTGGAGATAATCTAAAATTAAATCCAGAGATTGATTTATTACCTATTTGGATCGATATGAATAGGCAACATGTGAATGTTTGTTGTCATCCTTTTTGGAATGGTTCTAGTTGTGTTGACGACCAAAAAATATCCCCTAAGCTATACAGTAAAGTCTGTCTCAACCGCCAGCTTTCCTAACCGCTA
The DNA here is from genome assembly GCA_001455285.1 of Sphaeromyxa zaharoni. Taxonomy (NCBI): domain Eukaryota; kingdom Metazoa; phylum Cnidaria; class Myxozoa; order Bivalvulida; family Sphaeromyxidae; genus Sphaeromyxa; species Sphaeromyxa zaharoni. Next base: position 3,639 of record LDMZ01052294.1, read on the forward strand.
TTTTCCCTAACCACCATTTTTTCTCCGTTCCCCGAATATGGCGGTTAGGACAGACTTTACTGTATTTATATTGCTAATAAGTTCGAGTTTAAGTATTACAGCTCCCCTTTATATTTATTTCAGTTTAAAACTTGCCTTATAAGTACTCTACCAATCATTGCTAACCTATATCAGTTTCTGCATATAAGAACTATTGACTAAGTAAATTCAGATACATCCGTATATCCATGATGTTTTTTAATCCATAGACCCTATATTTCTTGAGTAGATGTAATATACAATATTCGGAAAATTATATGTCGATGTATATTGATGTTAGGATTTTATTAAACGTAATTGTAGAATCACATAATACATTCCTTCAAACTCTTGACGATGATACCATTCAACATATATGTAGTCTAATCATCTGTTCACTCTTGCTGTCACCTTCATTAATATTATTAGCTCTCTAAGTTTAAAATCTTACCGTTTGGTTTATTCCAACATGACTTCTTTTAGATAATATTTTTTCTCAAATCGTTGTTTTAAATATATCGAGTGTTTACCTGTGATAATCATATCCAAAAAATTTTTTACTACCCATAAACATATTTCTAGATAAATTTTCACATATATTGTTGCTCTCTCTGTACTATACAATAAAATGAAATTATCATCAATATTAATCAAAAATAACGGTTTCAGCAAATTTGAGATAATGTATATATTTCATGTTTGTATCACTAAAATTACACTTTCTGATGTGTTTCGAACTTTTCCAGCCCTCACTTCAAGTAAAAAGTTATTTTACGCCTAGTTTAATGATAATTAATTCGGCTAAATTTATTTAAAACTTTCTATTCGTCAGCAATTGTAAGAGCAAATTTGTTATTGAATATACCCAGTTTTTTATTTTTAGATACCATTAAACCTTAAATTTAAAAATAATTTTAAGAATGAAATCTCTATAGGTATATATTATTACACTATTTGTTAAAGCAATGAAATCGTTAAAAAGTGTCCAATACCAATTTCTTACTGTACAAATACGAATTCAATAACTTTTAATTTAACTTTGAATAGTACCCTAAAAGGTTCTTTGGATGTTATAAACATTTTCCCTGAAAATTTGTTGACTTGAAAATTGTTAATAACTTTCAACACTCGAAGATCGCTAACTAGAGTCAAAATTTGTTTTAATACATCTAAATAGAATGAAAAACCTGAAATTATTATATATATCAAGACAATATAAACCAAATATATTTTTTCCATTCTTTTCGCCATAGTCAATATGTTCATTAATTTCAGCATGTTAATAAACCAATATTTATGAAAAGAAAACTGTTAAAGTTTTGCAATATTTTATATTTTTGAAAGTCATCTGAATTCCTATCAAAAAAATTTAATATAACCTTTTTATATAATATTATCAATTTCAGTATTTACTTTAGAAAAATATTGAAGTATTCATTAATAAATTCCCTTTTCGCCTTTTGGTTTCCTTTCCGTATTTGCCTGAAAAATCGTATGAGAATTCCTGTTTGAGGTTGATTTTAATATCCAATCCAGTATAGAATGAATAATCTGAATTTTTTTGTCTTTTCTGTTATGAAAAAACATCATCTAACAAAATTAAATATAATTAGAAGATTAAAAAATACTGTTAATTTCTTGGCCGGTACATGGAAATTTTATTTAATTTTTTGGTTTGTAAAGATGATTTTCGTAATACCGATATATATATATATTCATTATTCAATCCGTTCTTAAGATTGATTTGCGGAAGACTTAATTAAACCCATATGTATAATATTAAAGTACTTGCTGTACATTTTTTTAAAGTTGTTGAAAACATCTGTAGTATCATTAAAAAGAATTTAAGTTTTATGCTTTTATATTTTGTTCTTTTACTTATGGTTGTTTCTGTAACATTAAAATAAAAATGAATACGGTCTAAATTTCGATTGCGGAATTTCGTCTTTTCAAATTATCAACGAAACACTTTCATCCCACAGGTCTACAAACTAGTTGAGTTAAAAAACATAAATTTTGTTAAGTTTAATTAATTTTTAACTAGGGAATTAAGTTGCATGTGCTTATTTACTTCTTTGTAATTTTGAGCTTAAGCGCCTAAAATCAAATTTTATTCCCAAATATTTGAAAACTGATGTATTTGAACTATGTAAAAATTAGATCATTAAAATTGTCACTGTAGGCTACACAGCCTTAAATGTGAAATTTAATAATCTGAGGTTGTAATAAATTACTGATAATTATATCTTGATAATTTTAATTTACATAATGTAGATATTGTAGGGAGTAAACATAGGAAAGTAGATTTTGTTAAATTCGTTCTTATTTTGCAAGCGATAAGAATATATGGGACTTTTTTAACTTTAGGCCTGGTAAATGGTATCACTTATTTGACTATTCCGAAGAAAAATTCTGCGTATTTCTTTACGATTATTAGTTTCTCCATCTGATATACTAATAGTCAAATGGTTAATGAACTATTTTTTTCCTAAGTTTTTAAACAAAGTTTCGGTTTTATGGCGAAAGTGGTATTTATTATCCACCTTATCAGTTATTTCGAACAGAATATATTTGGCTTGGTTTTATCAACCAAAACTAAAGCTGGTCGGTGGCCTAAGTCTTGTTAAAATGAATTTTTTAGAAAATTTTATTACAACATCTTGGTTTATTGTCATCGCTTTTTTTAATGTTTTTTAAAATATTTTCACTGTGCATGCATCTAGCATTATCTTTCATAGCAAAAATAAAAAGAACAGATTCTCCAATACAATTTAATAAAATAAATATATGAATAATTATTTTTTTATTCTAAGTAAAAATAATTTCTTTTTTAGATTATTTGAAATTTGATATCATTGGTTAAATAATTATACTTCATTTTAGAGCACTACAATTTAATAGATTTAACAAGTTGATATATGTGCTTGTTGAGAAGAAATTCACTCTTGATCATGGCGATTACAAATGATTACTTCTGAATAAATTTCGTAAAACTTTTTTTCAAAATTTTGTCTATTCTAAGGTCATACTTATTAATCATGATATTGCTATTTTCCCAACATTTATCAGTTTTTTATGGTTTGAAGAATATTTTTTTCTATAAATTTTAATTATTTCACACTTTTTTTTACTTTCAATGCAAAAACTGAGATTCAATTATATGTGAATAATATTTTAACATATTTTGGTGAATGATCAATCCATTTTATAAAATTAAACTTGTACTCAATCAAACAACAATCATGGGAATAAGCAATATATTCGCTCCTAATGGTAACCTATGCACTTCATTATTCATCTAAACTATATATTTTTCAGTATCTAAGAAACATGAGGTAATATCTAGATCATTAAAAGTGTTGATTTTGTTGATTTCACATACAGGAACCAAATAAAGTGCACTGAACGTCAATTGCCACTGGGATAATGACTTGATAACATTTATCAACATAGCCAACGTTATATTTTAATGTTTTAGATAGTGGGAGTATGAAGTGCTATATATATTCACTAAATTTAGCAATTAGTTCAAGGTAAATATTTAGAATCAATATCGTCATACAGATCTTCCAAACTCAATCTCTAACAAATTTTAAATAAGGTGCATAAGATATGGAAACTTGGTATGTTTATTCTTAGTTCTACGTGTTATTTTTTTTGTTTTTATACTGATAAATAATGCACTTTTTCTTCTCAGATAACTAATCATGTTACATAAAATGTAACATATTATTAATCATTTGTCGTGAAGTATATACCTCCTTGCATAAATTTCTATTTCCGTTTAAAATTTGATAGATATTATCTGTTTTATATTATTTGATATATGTGCAATGTCTTCAAAATGTAAAGTATTTAATAAATTTATCTATTTTGTCTCGATTAGGAAATCGTCCACACTTGGTTACATGTTAAAACTCACTTTAAAACAATGTATATCTGAATGATGATTCACATTTTTCACGAATGGGTTAAGGACAGATTCTGTTGAATATATTAGATAGTGAGATAAATATTATTACATATATTTCTGTGAGATTTTTTCGTCTAAACCTATTAAAAATAATTTAACCCTTTCTTCATCAACCTAACAAAGTATATAACTTATCATGATAAAGGCTGTATAAAATCCCAAAATTATACACATTATTTTCTTTGTTGAATAACCTCTTCTAGTATTAATTATGAGCGAATTATATCTGATGTTTCCTCTTGTCTTAAGGTATTTAAACCAACAAAATTTATTTTAATATATTATAATTCGTACACACAATAATGGATCAAGATTCGATATATTACTTAAAAATTTAATGGAACATATTTCCGATCTTATATTTAAAGTTAATTTTGTAATTTCAGAAATTATTAAATCTTTATTTTTGCAACTAAAAATTTTTATTGTTCCTGATTGTTCACACTTGTTTCTTTATGAGCTTAAATATAAAAAAACGATCTAGAATTTTAAAAATGTTATAAATGAGCTTTTTAGAATTAAACATAACAATTTTTCACTTATTTTAAGCTAATTTATTAACTTTAAGTAAATGTTTCATCATGTTCGTATCATAGTTTTATATTTTCGTTGTCCACTTTTCTCTACAAAAATTTTAGAGTTAATTATTCGTTAATAAGATGATTATTTATAACTAAGAAAAAATCGCAACTACTAACACTATACGATATACTTGACCAACGCTGTTTTTCTCATTTGTATTCTTCCTAATTAGAACCGACTAAATACATGACAAAGTGATTTTGAACTATCTAGGCTTATTTTTCATATGGTCTAATTAATACATGTGATGAACATATTTTTCACCTTTAATCAAGTTATAGCAAGCGTACAAATTTTTAAACTTTTTGCACTTTTAGAATAAGGTTCAGCCTTTATTAAAAGAATTATTATAATAGAAATTTTGGTTTAAAAAATTTATGCGGACGTTATACCACAATAATTATCAGTTAATTCAAGTTTTGATTCTGATGGATGTACAGACTAAACATATAACAAAACTATTTAAACTGAAATTAGAAAAATACGCTTATTTTTATCCAATCTATCACTTACTATTTCATATATATTTCCCTTTGTTTAGATGCAGTACTACATCGTGACTTGGAATCATACAAATTCTGACATTGTAAGTTTTCTTTTTTTCGATCCCGTGGATGGAGTCTAAGGTATTTGCATATTTCACAGAACTCATTTTTTATATCTGTTTGGTTATAATAATCCATCTCCCATTTAAAATATTCTTTGTATAATTCAAATGATTCAGATACACTCTTTAAGTAATTTCCAAGCTCTAATGGATTTCTAAAGTCTTTGGTATCAATGTAAGATCCCTTAGGGATTAAACGAGAATAATCCATCTTTCCCAATACTATAGGTATTACACCGTTTTGGTAAGCTCTAAATACTTTTTCTGTCACATAATCGGTGCAGTGACTATTTTCAAATGCAATCAAGAACATATTTTCTTTGAGCTTCTTAATAAAAATGTCATCAGAAATTCTTTTACCAAAACATGAGCCATATGCATCAATTCCAAAGTATTTCTTTAGTTCATTATAATATTCGATTCTTATTGTAGTAGAGCGTTCACAATTAGATACGGCCCAAATTGCACGCTTCTTTCTGCTGTTAAATCTCTTTCTGAGTCCTATCTGATTGACCTGTATAGGTAAATCTCTCTTAACCATGGTTCCATAAGGTGTCGGAAAGGTTGCATCCAGGAAATATGAGGCACTTAAACAACGGTATCCGTTCTTAATGAACCCTGCGATTGTAGATTCGTCCACAATGAATGGTGATTCCTTAAGATATAATATATGTAAGAAATTTAAATACCAAAGTGGCTATTATAATGGTTATGTTGTCAAACTCTGATGCATATTTTTTTGCAAGATACAAATCTGTAAAATAAGTGAATAGAACAGTATTGCTTTTAATTTCCATATCCATAGAGGCTCTGCAATTTAAATTTGGACATTTTTGTAACAAATCTTCAGTAGAGTAGGAAAAGATACTTCTATAGAATGATCCACTTAAAAAAATGTTTATAGGTGGCTCTGTTTTTTCATAATTTACGAGTCCAGAATGTTTTTCGAGATCTAAAGGCTGTGGAATTTGATAGCCATCGTATATTTCAATACTTGAACTTTTTTTGTTTGTATTAAGATTCTTAAGAATGGAAATTATTGCGTAAAATATAAAAAAGGTAATCATATATCTTATCAATAATTTCATTCTTACTATTTCTGCAATTTTAACACGCTTCCAAATGTAAAAATGCCATGTTCTTAAAATAAGTTACATTTTTCAATGTAAAAATAATTAAACTTAGAGCGAGTCATTTTTTCCATCTTATTTTTTTCATATTTTTGTTACTGGTCATATACCATGCAATAAGAACGATGAATATGGAATGGGATATCATAAAAAAATATCATAGATATGCTACAACATAATGTGAATAAAAACTATGAAGAAAAAATTCTCAAAATAACACAGGACAACTGTTCAAATATATTATAAGAATATATTACAAATTAAACAAAAAAATTAACTAAATAAAGATTAAAACTAGTTATCTGCTAAAAATAGGTTATTCAAATTTAATTTTGCTTTTAGTATGTAATCAAATGATAAATTTAAAAACTTCAGGATTTGACAAACGGATTACGCTGTAATTTACTTTATAAACAGAAATGCGTATGCATTAATGGATTATTTTCTAGAATATATAGATGAAACTATTCACTTTTATGACTGCGACATTATAATTAGTTTTAATCAAGATTATTCATGCTTTTAAAATTTGCATGCTTCTGTATACGATTAATGAAGCGTATTTTTAATCTCTTCCAAATGCTATTTTATCTGATTTTTATAATATTCAGGTTCGTTAATATCTACGTTTTAATTTTGGATTCATTCAATTAACCTACTACCAAGATGTTGTGGTTCGACCAATATGTTCAAGCAAAATACTCATATATGTAGCTATCTATAGTTCAATAGTTTTTTGAAAAGTATAGAAAAAATATTAAATTATAATCACATTATAATTTTAGCGAGTATGATGAAATCTATGCATGTTACTCGTGTTTTATGGTAGACTTGTAAAATATTTTAAAAACAAAGGGCAACAAAGGAATCTGAAAATTATAAATATTGATGAATTCTGTTACCCGGAAATATTTTAGATTTTTATCCCTGTAAATTACATGTAATTATGGCTCATTTTTGTTTTCTGTTGCCTGGTTAAATTTTTTTTTATAACTCTTTCGT
>LDMZ01052324.1:0-19120 GCA_001455285.1 Sphaeromyxa zaharoni
AATTTTTATCGTCGGCCATTATGGATGCGCGCGCAACCGGTCACTAAAGAAACCAATACCCTATTATCTTTAAAATTATAATCATATTGCATGATTAACTGTTATGAATATTTAGTCTGGATTTTATATGAGATTATATAGAAGATTTTAGGAGATTTAAGTATTTTAAAAACCTGTAACTGTATTAACTACAGCTTTAATGACTAGAGAAAAGTTTCTTCTTTTTATGAATTCTTATATTTAGAAACTCAATCATGTTTCAAATTTAAAATACAGCACTGATGAAATAACCTTTACAAACCTACTGATTGATATTCTCCTTCATATTTCATTAATTTAAAATTTTACTACTTATCAATAAAAATAGGAAATTGTTATTTCTACTGAATCCGTCGCCTTCCGCGCCTTGAATATTTTTAAGATTTTTTAAATATTATGATCCATTTTTTTCTTAAGCAGTAGAAGTCTAGTTCAGATTATAAATCTTGGAATTAATCAGAATTTAAAAATACGCCATATGGAAATATTAAGCAAATATCTTATTTTATGAAATCGAAAATATACGTCCATTTACATTGATATGGACATCTCTTTTTCATCTTAACCATGAAAGAAATTGCTGATAATTCAAACCATAAAAAATTATTTGATAAATTGCGAATTTTTGTATTAGAATATTAATTTCAAATTCTTCTTTAATTAGGAAATCTATTAATTTAGCTTTTATAGAAACCAGGAAGAAATTTTGATCAAAGATAATTTTGTGAAATATTGTTTTTTAATATATTATTGAAGATGAGTATAATTTTTATACTAAATATATATATATTTTATGCTAGAAATAAATTTTTTATAATAACAATAAAAAAATACAAAAAACCACATTCTGATAAACATATAAAATAAAAATGTAGTCGTTGATTCTTTCGTAACACATAACTGATTGATTCCTTATAAGTGTTATGAAACATGCTAAAGAAAAAAAATTACTTCAGCCTAAACATTGACCAATTTACTATCATTGTGTATCCCCCCACTGAGATTTCCCAATCATTCTACCTTTTCAAAATGCTAAACATATAATTTCCCTCTATGTTTTTTTTGCATAAATGTCCCTGCGGTACCCAAGAGGGTAGGATCCGGTAAGGATGTGCTGGGAGAATACCGAACGAATCTGTTTTGTTGGTTCGGTTCCCCCAGAGATTCCTTTGCTCTTTTATACCATTGATTGAATATTGAATAGTAAAAAGTTTACAAAAAGTAAATACTGTTAACCTAAAGTGGCGTTCCGCCTCGCCGTATCTACATATATTTTATAGTTATAGTGGTACATGCACACCACAGTCCCTTTTGATAAAAAATATGGTCAGGCGATAATATATTTTGTTTTATTGTAGTCAAACTTATTACTGTAGCCTGCAAATGATAAAATGATCAAGAAATTTTTGGTAATAAACTCATTGTTGCATCCCCGTTTGAAATTTAAGACTAAAGAAATGGATTTAAATTATTTCCACTATTAACTTAGAAAAAAAATAGTGAGAAATTCTTAATGAACTTCTTTGAGAACATCAAAAAGCAATATATCGTGAATATTAGACCGCTAGATGTATATACATACATATACTCATTTGAAAGTAAATTACATAAAAATAGGATTTATGCGTCAAACAATAGAGAATAAATAGTTCTTGGAGAGTTATGAAAATTTTTATATAATATCTAGCAATTACCTCATACTATCTCTTTTGACTAATGTTTTTTTTCATAATTTTGTTCTTACTTTATAGGATGTGAACATATTCGCTTAATTAACCATAATTTTGTATGTATAAACACAGTTAAATGTAATTAATAACATAATCTGTTGCAAAAATTAAGCCATTTTTGTTTTTAAAAATCGATTAAGAGGAATTCACAATCCTAGGACTAATACTGGACGACTTACCTTATAGATGTCAACCTCGTGCTCTGCGTCCTAGATTTGTCACATAGTTATTCAATTTAACACGTGTGTGAATATTGTAAATAAATAAATATATTCCTTTGCATTGCGTTCGATCTACATTAATGGTTTTTGTTTGATCGTGTAAGGAGAACTATTAAGCTGATATGAACCTTGAGGAAAACAAATTTACGATGATGACAATGTATAAGAAGAAACGCTTCAGATAAAATTTGTAAATCGTTAACGTTTGAAAACTAGAAAATTACCAAATATATCTTTTAAATCTGTAAACATATTATATCACATAAGAAACAGAAAAATAGTTGTTAACTTTTTTAATTAAATTATATTGTTGTTTATAATGGTGTTGAGCTCTGGCTAGATTGATGCATGGTCTATAATTTGCAATATTTTGAAGCTCAAGTCAAATGCTGATTTCTTTAAGCCTATTTTTTACTTTTTCCGTATATTTATTATTCTTATTGTTCGAATACCTTTTTCTGCCCTTATTATTTGAAATAAGTTGCCAAAACCGGGTATTAAAAATATAATTATCATATTAGAAATAATAATTTTAAACCCTAATTCCTGATTTCTTGTGGAATAATGATTTTTGAGTACCATAGCCTAGAGATAAATTATATTTAAGTTATATTTTTACTTACGTAATTTTTTAGGGCTTAATCATTGACTTTATGGAAGGTAAACCTGTATATGCATGACGCAAAATTAAAGAAGAATGAGTCAAATTATTATTAATAAAAAATTCTCCTTTGTTTTTTTAAATACCAAGACTTATTTTGTAATACGAAAATTTTGATATTCTTGAATACAATAATTGTATGAGCTATTAAATTTTATTTTTACTTTAAAGGAAATTATAAAATATCATCTTATCGACCCATTTTAACTTAAGTATATTTTTGCATGCAGAGTTTAAAAGTAGAGAAAGTGAGATATCGCAAGTCAACTTGTATTTCTTTTACTATTGCTATATTTGGAAGGTTTTAATTTTACCCGTTTTATAAATTATACTTACAGGAAATAATATTTCGTTAATTACTTTTACCCTAATTAGTTTTTAATTTTGAATAATATTTCAATTAGTAAATTCCAGACCCGAAGATATTAGCCATTATTAATGATCTTTTATAAATTTAAAAACAATATTTCAAAGGTCTTGTCATTTATAGAACAATAAAAAAATTTACTTGAATATTCCCTTTTTAGCATTAATTATTTTATTATTAATAAATGTAACGGAACATTGACAATCTGTAAATTCAGGATCCGCGATATGATGTAAAATGATATATTTATTCGATCATTTATAGTTAAAAATAATAAACTTTATTATAATAGTGGCCACCAGGCCATGTTTTTCATCATTTTATACATTCACTAAAAATAATTGGAAACAAAAATTTTAAGTACAGTGTTTTAAATAGTATAAATTATGGTGGGACATTTATACCAAATTAATTATTAGTATCATGAAACTTGGCATCCATTATATTAACATCAGTTATTGAGCCATCAATAAACATGGACTAACGATATATAATATTTGCAAGTATTTCGCTAAATTTTAAAGCCTGATGCGATGTACTCCACAAGGTGGCATGAACATAAGTATCTTATTTTATATTTAGCTTTTATTTACAATTATATTTACATGATCAAACCTGATATAAAACATAAATAAGAACCCAATTTGAAATGTTATAATAAATCTATTTAGATTTTTACCAGTTATATCAAGAGTAGTATGATGCCTTAAAGGTACCAGATTTGAAGTTTGAAAAGTGTATGAAAATATATTGTGATATAATCTATTCTTACCAATACTACTTTTCTTAATACTAGTATCTTTATACTTAGTATCTAGTATATTACGATATTTACGTAAGGTATAATTAAAATTTCCGCTAAACTTTTCATGTATGTAATCCAATTCTTTGAACCATAAACAAGATTAGTATCACCATGTAAAAACTTAATAAAAAGCACATGCTTAAAGTTTAGCGAAATAAACTGAAGTAATAAAAAGTCTTATTGATCTTATACCCATGAAAGTGTTTGATATGAAGGTGAAAAATTTTTACCGAAAATCAATTTTTATAAAAATATGAATTAAGGATATAATTTTACGTGTTTTATCCGGTTAATTAACGTTCCTAAACTCACATATTGATCAGCTCTGAATATAGAGTTTTAAAAATTTTCAGATTTATTAAAATGTATGGGAAATGTACTAAATAATCCAATGATCTTTCTGTATAAAAATTAACAATAATTTCACTTTCTTCTAATTTTAACATTAATAATAAAATTTTGCGTATATATTTAGAATAATAATATGATTTAATGAATTAAATATTTTTATATATGAAAAAATGTTGGTTCAACAGAAAATCTTGTAGTCTACGGTTCACATCCGAGGTATGAAACATGCATGTCACGAACACCAAAATATATTATTTATGAATTATAAAATTACTTGCGATACGTAATAAATAGGGCTCCATCGATTATATTACTTATTAGTCACTCTATATTCGTAGTTTTAGAATTTTTAAATTTGATGCCACGAAAATTTGATGCTTTTATTAATTTATAAAACAAATTTAATTTATTTTACGAATTCTGAATGAAACTAATTTATACTAAGTACTTAAATATCGATGAACAATTACTTTCATTTTTTAGTGAAATTGATGATTTAGGATGATCCTTCAATTCTTCTAATAGATAGTATGAGTAATATTATTTTTCAAAGTTCAAACTATTAAAAATTATTAATAAATTTTTTTTGAAGCCAAAATTCGTTTGTGAAAATTTTGTTAAATAAATATAATATTAAAATTCAGGTACTAATCACACCTACATCATAGTATCAGTATGTACGAAAATATTTCATTACTTATGCTTGTATCTGTTCCAAAGAAAATGGAATCAACAAAATTCTTTTGATAATTTTCAGATTTCAAATGTCCGCGTCTCATGATTATTTTGGTAAATAAAATTTATTATTATTTAAAAAACTGTGGTAAAAATATTAGTTGCGTTAACAAGGTCAAGGTAGCTAATTGGATCTTCGACCGAGTTTTGAAAAATATTAGAGTTTCTGTTGATCAAAGGCACCTACACCATATTTGATTTAAAGTTATGCTGCTATTGATTCGTTAATAAGAGCTTCTATGACAAATATATCGACTCGATACAAAAATATAATAATGAATTTTAACTAAATAGATTCAAATGGTTTTTTGTCGTATTATAAATATTTCGACCATATTTCATTTTAATCGGATGATGTTTTCAACCTAAAAAGGGTATTATATCTGAGATACCCTTGAGGGTAGGTTTCAGTAATGACACGTTAAGTAAACAGAGAGTGAGTGATATTGATTAAATAAATATCAAATACTGATTATTATAAAGATAATACATTCAGCCCGCCTGTTACACCTAATCGTCGGTATAATTCACTGCAATATCATTTCTCGCTATCATGAAAAACTTGACCGTTTAATTTATTAGCTCGCCAAACTCAGTGCTAGTGTTATTCTAAATGTGAAAAGACTAAACGTTGCATAAGTGATCGATTTTGCTTAATTTAGACAATATAATTTCTTATCATAAAAAATTTAAAAACAAAACACAAACAACTACGTGCCCTACCGAAGCATACAAAATAAACTAAAAAAACCCACTTCGGGGTTGAACCATTTTAACTTCTAAGAATAAAACTACGTCTAAGACTAATACTTTATACCATATGTCGTTATTTTTATAAAATAGGCATCCTCGAGAGCACCAAAATATGCAAATAAATGTTAAATATATCTCAAAGATTTATCATGACAACAAAATTTACGCATATAGTTTAGCGCAATATACCTATAGATTTTGAGCTCTAGAAAAGTGGTGAAATATTTTTGCTGAAAAAAATATCCTATTGAAATATTTGATTAATCTCCAAAGAAAAACGCTTAATTTTACTGATCAGTTTGTTTAAAGTTACTTCAAACTCAGTCATAAAAATATTTCATTTCTGACTATCATTTTTGTTTATACTAATTGGAATATAATACAAATTATTCAAATCGGAATTTGACATAATATATCATATATAAAAAATAATTGTCGAAAATCAAAATAGACCACACCATTTTTTTGCAAAATAATAGCTTCGACGTAATTTAAAATACAAAATTATTTAATAAAATTTTTCTTACATCAAAATTTAAAAGATTTGACTTTTCTCCTAAAGGTGAATGTTCTACCCATGATTCCACCATAAATCTTCATTATTATGTCTGAGAGGAGCAAAAAATTAAAATTATTTTTTAATACAAGCATAAAAAACAGTAACCTACATGCCTAAATTTATACCACAATTATATAATGAAATTCAGGTAATAATGTTTGTACATGCTATGTTTTACTTAAATTTTTATATATAATTTCATGACACTTAATTCTAATTATTTTCCTTGATTATATTCTACCTCTCAAAATTTTTAAAATATGTACTATCTATTTTACAAAACATTAATACTACTACTCTACCCTATCTAATCTATGTAAAATAGACTTAGCAGTTATTCTTGCATCAGGTTCATGTTCCCAGCATTCTTGTATGATATCTGCGTAAAAAGAAACCTCCTAAGTTAAAAATTATCATATTATATGGGATTGAACTTTATTGTTATACCAGGAATTTTTAATTTGGGGCCGTTGTCTCAATATACAGACAATATTCTTTACGTCCTCTTTAACAAAATTATCCCGCAACCTATCATCGAAAGCACGCTCAAAATTCTCTGAAAAATCTATTATAAATATAAATTTTACACAAATAGTAACCGTGAATATAATTGCAACGGTTTAAACATTCCCATATAAGAAGACCGAAAGAATATATATCAACCATAGACAATAAATCCCTTCGATAACTTATTCGTCCATCTAATATTTCAGGAGACATATATCTAGCAGTACCGACCTTATATAATAAATCGGTATAGAAAAGCTACAAAAAACACTCTTTCTACAAAGTTACATTGAGTTAATTTAAATGATAAGTCTTCGAGAAATTTTATAATAAAATAAAAAAATAAAGTAATAATAAAAACTATATTAAATTATATACCTCTAGATTATACGCAAAATCATTAAGCGAATACATTCAAAAAATACTATAAAAGACAGGAATCTAATGTTTTTCAATAACCTATAAAATATTGCAATAAAGCAAGTTTTTTAAATTTTTATTTAGTTTACGACTGTTGGTAGATCATATAAGCATTTAGTGCGGTTAAAGGACCAAAAAAATTATCAAATCTGAATATACAAAGAAATAACGCTAAAAATTTGAGCAGTAATTTTTGTATTCTTTAAATATCTTAAAAATTTCTCCCAAAAACTGAGAAGAATTTGATATGCTAAAATAAATTTAAAATTAAATCAGTAGTCAAAGTATTTGTATAAAATAGCCACCTAGCTGGCAATTTTAATCTTACTTATAAAATACGAAAATTAATCTACCTGTATAATAACTTGCATATGAATAAAAATCATCTATTAGTAATTTATGATTCTTCCTGTTAAGAACAAGATTTTTTTATTTCATCACAGACTAACAAACAATAAAGAACTACCTCATAAAAATGAATAGGGTTCAAGAAATATTTTTCTCATTGTCAATCCAATCTCTTTTAATGTTTATAGATGGGGACTCAGTCAATGTAGGTAACCATAAACTCCAAAAAAGAATGCAACAATGTAATGTGACATATACTCAAAAACACATGTGTTAGAGTATCTTAGGCTTCCTATCGTTGGAATAAACTGAGTAAAATCAACGTTCATGACTACAAATTTCATGAGACCGTTTTTGTAGGTTCCTTAATACGAAACAATCAGTTTTCATTAACATCATACAAAATCAAACCAATATTTAAAAATATATTCTATTCAATAAAAAATTAGAACCATCACCATTAATATTCCTTCAATAAAAAAATAGAATAGAATACCACCCTTGTGGAAGATATAGGAATATATGTTTTGTCATGTCATAGTGTAGACAGGATTGAATTCACTAATTTGATTATGACATTTGTGGTGATATCTCATTTAACATTTTATATATTTCATATATCTTTGTTTACGTTAGTCTATTTTACTATTTATTTTGTATTTAGCAGTAAAATTAAACTAAATGTACATAAAAATCCAATGATAAACATGGGAAAAGTAAAATTTAAATTACAAGTAAAAACGTCGCCACAGAAGTATTCAAGCTTGTTTTAGCAAGAAAAAACGACATATGAAAACCAATTTATTTGAAAATTGCAGATTTTGTATAATCAGTTTAATTTTAGCGTCTACTTAAATTTCATTAAGATAGAGATATATTGAAGAAAGCTCTAGTTTTACCAATATAAATAAAATTGGCATCTATCATAAATTTAATTTATTTTTATTTCAATTACCTAATCTCCAAATCAGTTAAAATTTTTATATTAACTCTTATTACGTGAATCCCGTGTATAACAAAATAATCTTATACATTGCAAAGGATCCATCAAGTAAAAAGTCTCTATATACATAATATAAGATTTAAAGATGCAATGATAATTTATTTTTGTAAGAAAAAAATCTTAGTTCATATATTTTTCATCATTAAAAGCAATCTAACAGAAATACAGAGTAATTAAACAATTTCATCGTAAATTAGGCATAAAATTCTACATTAATTTTTTGTCGTTTGAGAAACAGTTTAAAAAATTTTACTTTAAGCACAAATTCTTAAATCGAATTGAAAATCTGATTGATTAAATATCTAACATCATTTGATTAAAAAATTCAAAAATTATTCATTTTTCCTCCATTATAATGGCCTAATTTACTTTCGATCAATTCAGTAATTTTACTAATTATCAACATTATAACTATTAATTTAATGCGAGGTATGCAGTATTTCACACAATTCGCAGTAGGTTATTTTTAAAACTCTGACGAATAGAAAACTCCGCAATTGATTGAAGATGATTTTAATGCCAATATTTAATTTCATACATGTTAAAACATATTTCCTGCATATATCTGTCAGTAAAGTTTACTAATTAATATAAAATAATGAAAAAACAGTTTTAGTTTTATTGAACTCAAAAATAATTAATGAGGATGAATTTACTGTATAATAGGATGTGGTTGATTATGGTAGCATCGATGTATGGCAAACCTTAACTGCTGTTTTGTACAATTGAGGAAAAACTCTAGTGCTTTCATCGTATTTATTTTGGTTAAATTTCTTAATTTACCTTATGAACATGAATATTCACACAGCAAAAACAATTACATTCGGAAAATAGCACAAAATGAACCATACAAAGTTTTGAGACTAAAATCTCATCGGTATGGCCTAATTGTGCTTGTTATGTTTCCTATAAATCGAGAACAAATTAACCTCTCAACATGGGAAAAATAACACAGAAGCAACAGTTGTTAAAAAAATATTGAAAAGTCAACTCTAAATGACCATAATGAGACCTTGGACTTAAGAGAGGCTTGTTTTGCCTTGTACCATTGATTTTTTTGAAATCACAGGTTTAAAGAGTCTGTATGAAAGAAAAACAAAAAATGAAGATTGTTAATTTTATTTTTTTAAAATCATCTCCTGCAAGGGTGTGTCAGAAATTTTTTATCCAAAAGGTTTCCCACAAATTCAACAAGT
This sequence comes from Sphaeromyxa zaharoni, assembly GCA_001455285.1. NCBI lineage: Eukaryota > Metazoa > Cnidaria > Myxozoa > Bivalvulida > Sphaeromyxidae > Sphaeromyxa > Sphaeromyxa zaharoni. Next base: position 9,696 of record LDMZ01052324.1, read on the forward strand.
GCAAAAATTATTAAACTAAATTTTTGAGAAAAAACATCACAATTGTTAATTAGTGAAAGGATATGGACACAGAGTATTAGAAGTATGGTTTCTAAAAAATAAATAAATTACACAGGAATATTTTAAGAATGGTAAATATTAGTTTATGATAAGTTTTTATTTTAATATCGATTAAAAAATTGATAAAATAGGTGTTCCCTTTTCAAATATCATCAAACAACCAGCGACATAAGCCACAAAAAGAAATTTACATTATTCATTCCATGAATTAAGATACCCCGTAAAAAGTTTATTCGGCATAGCTAAATAATCGATTATACAGTACTGGTAAAGCCGGTATGAAAGTTACATTCATGGCAAAGAATATAATTTTCTAATAGCTATATTCATTAGCTTCTCAGTGTGGAGGATCAATTTTTCAAAAAAATTTTTTATAAAAATATACATCATCAAAAACTCATTGACTTTTTCAAGGTCTCATTATTAATCCATCAGGTAAAGACCTTTTTCTTAAGTTTATTCAAAGTATTATTTTGTAAACTTTAATTAATCGTCACTTGATAATTTCGGTTGGTTGACCTAATATTTGTGTTATTCTACTTCATTTGATAAATTTATCAAGTTTATACGTTTTATTTCAGTTGCATTTGCGCTATTTAAGACCGCAATAAAAATAAATATAAAGTTCATCTTTCCGAAAATGTTTAGCAGATACTTCCTTGAGCCTAGTAATATGATCTGAACCTTCATCCCTTACAGTTACGCTTTTTTGGCAGAAACAAGAACATTGACAATAAGCAGATAGCATCATACATTGCTAACGTTAAGCATAACTGCAATATGGAAAATATCAATTATTTTCACATATGAAAACTTTAAAAATTCAAAATTAAACTGTTTTGAAACTTTATACTGCTGTCCTTCGTCAGTCATGTAAGTTTTAATTATTCTCTAGAATGTAACAGATTATACAACACATCAAAAGCACTAATCCATGGTGACGCACTTTACTAAGTGTGAAATTCTATAATTTTCGTAATGAAGTCGCGTTGATAAAGGTTGTGCTTAAAATTTAATACAATTATTAAAAAATTTTAAAGCAATACTTTAGTTTATAACGTTTATACCTTAAAAATATGATTAAATTCAAATAATGTGGAAACAAACATTGAATAACACCTGAAAACATGTCATTGAAATCGTCAATTATAAAATTCTAAATATTTTATACCCCTTCCGTTTACGAACTGTTTATATAATTTACTAAAATTGATAATATATCTACTCTGAACAACACTTACATATCAAAAAACAAAAATCTCTAAGTTACAGTTGAGATTAAGGCAAGTATAAATGTTTTTACAATAATTTTCATTTCTTAACCAAATCAAAAATTATAAATTAACGAAAGTGTATTTGAACGATGTACCGAACCTTGAATACTCTTCATTTCAGGTTTAATTACCCTCATTAAAAATTTGAAAGCAACATGATGAAGCCTGTCATCTTTCATTATTCATAATAGTCGTCTATGTTAATTTTTCCAATTTACAGTCAGTATTTTAACATCGAGCCATATGGTAGCTTTCATCCCGTTAATGACGAACTAATTAAGAAATATTTTTAAAAAAATCAGAGAATTCTAGTGCTATATTTTGATTAAAGTTTTGAATATTTCATTAAACTTTATTCTCTTTTACTAATAGAAAAATAAATCAATTTTATAGAAGCGTTCAACTCATCAAATGCAATAAATTTTGTAAAATTTCTTTTACCACCGTAAGTCATTGCTTCAAATAAAGATGCTCAAACACTCTATTGATAGACGTTTTTCCTATTAAATGCTTTTCCCAGTTGATTTTGCTGTAATCACTATTGATTTCTGAACTCTGATACATTTATTTTAATTAGTTGAAAATGAAATTGCTAAAGTTCGCAATCCAGAACTTTTAGAAATATTTTTTATGAAGAAAATATCTTAGGAATTATATATAGCAAAAATCAAATTGATTTCTATTATAGTTATTAATGTAAATAAATCTCTTGTATATTATTAATATTTTCAAATGATCTTAAAAAATGTTTATAAAGATGAAATTTAAATAACATTTATAAAGTACCTGACTGAGTTTCTCGTGAATATGAGAATTACAAACCAATACCGCCAATCCAAAATCACATATACAATATGATCCGTCGTCTTTTATTAGAATGTTTGAGTTTTTTATATCTCTGTGAACTATAGAATATAGGTTATCATCCTCCCTATACACGGTTCCGTGAAGATAAGCCAATCCTTTTGTAACACATAAAACTACTGATTTAAACTGATCAAAGTTAAGGGTATTATTGATCAAATAAGATTCAAGAGAACCATGACTTAAATATTTAAATGCTAGTAACCCAGAAAATACAGCGTTAGAACTAAAAAGTTTTTTCTTACACGATTAAAAACATTTAACCAAAATATACATTTGTAGATAATTTATCGCCAGGTTTTAGATCCGAATTTTTAAAATAGTGACCAGCACCAACACATTCTAAAATGTTTTGATGACTCAAATTTGTCTTTAAATAAATCTTTGCTTCGTTTTTCCATAAGGTTACACAATTTGATGCAAAAACTTTCACCGCAAGAAAATCATGTGTCGAATCAACCCCTGCTTTCCAAATCTTAGCATATTTTCCATGATATATTAAGTTCATAATTAGTAAATTCGGAAGAGACTTGACATAAATTCGTTCAGAAATATCACTGCCTTGACTCAAGTCTTGTATTACTATGTATGATTTGCTCCTTCGAGAAGTGATGCAATTCTTGACGAAATACCCAGTTATAAAACTTACAACAAGGACGAAGCCAAATACTCCATATAAAATAATACGTAGCATCTTTTGATTAGAAAGTAATGCTAAATCCTTGTTTATATTTATACGTTTCATAGATCTCATGATCAAATTTTCTTCTTCAATATTTTTAGCAGGCCGATAAAGAGCATTACACATAGAATAATTACAACAGCAAAAATGTTGTTTAATGAAACCCCTCTCGGGTGGCTTGATTGTCTGGAATTTCAAAAATTTCTCAGTTCGTTGAGGGATTGAAATACATTCATGATTACATTTTTCAGGCAAAATAAAACATCCAGAAAATATTATATGGGACAAGTTCCCAGATTGAGACCAATACGTATAACAATAGCCTGGGTCTGGGTACTCAAAATAACAGGTTACATTGCTGCAAATAGAATTTGTACATGAAAGACATATTATCGATTTAGTCCCAACATCATATATCCTACCTGAATGTATCATTCATTGCCAATTATATATCTCATACCTATGTTAGTTGATAATGATGACCTTAAATGAATGAAAAAAATGACTCCCATCAAATGGATTATAGACAACAAATGCATAACCTAGACAGGCAAAAAGAAAAGCTTATTATCTGTTTTACCGCCTCATAACACGTACGAAGCGCATGAATTAGCGTGTCGTTTTTGTTTTTATTTTAAAATTGTGATAACAGTTAATTTGGATTGAGTAAATGGAAAAAGAGAGTTATTTTGTTACACTTTTTTTATAAGTGTTTAGTCTCTGTTTAAGGTATTCAGTATGGCAGTAAATTTGTGTAAAAGATGAAGTCACAGCTCAAATCATTTTAAATTCTATCAAAAATTTTTAACCTTTGTCAAAATGGGTTGTTAAAGTATTCTAACAAACTCCAAAGGTTTTACTGAAATAAGTGAAACAGGTAGATCTCCCTTAATGCTGCTTACTCATAAGGTCTGGCCAGAATATTACTAATTATGTATTGGTAATTAATTTGACAATCTAATAGCATGATTACATGAAGTCTGAGTTTCAATTTGGGAATAAATTATTAAAATTAATTTTTTAACACAGAGGTATCATTTAGTGATCAATAATCTTGTTAAAAGGAATAGCAATGTTACTAAATTCCATATTATTTAATGTAATTGTCGACATGTTACATTGAGTTTAAAATTGATCTAATGATCAGTACTATAGTGAAGAGGTATTCAATGCACATTGCAATTTATGAATTTACTCTAGCCATTTATTTGATAAATTTATGTTTCTTTGTTTGAAGGGTTTATCAGTTCAGTAATAAATGGTCTAATCATCAGATATATATATGCGATTCCTATTTTTACATGAAGTTTATTTTTAGCAGCTATCCGTAAAAAAACTCGATATCAGAAATGATTCTTTTCAATATCATGGAACAGCCAAACGCTTTAATAGAGTTATTCCTTTTAACTGAATATTTCAGTGCTTACAGCATGCAAGTTACAAAACTAACCCTAGGTATTCTGCTTGAAAACCAAAGTAATTTTTAAAACATCATTTGAACTTTAGATAAAATTGAGGGGGTTATATAGAACAGATATTTCGAATTTACAATCTTATTTACTGGTAACTTTCATAACGTTAAAAATATTTTATTTCATATTAAAATAATATAATAATTTCAATTATTTGAAATTTATATAATTTTAAACTGTTTGACAAATATCTGGACATTAATTTTTTTTATATAAGAATTACGTAACAATAATAATCAATCTTTTTATTAAAAGCTCTTTAATATTCCATTGTTTCAAATGACAAAAATTTTGAAAATAATATTTTTGATACAGAATGCCTAAATATTTTTGTTGTTGTTGTCATACTTCATTTGTTTAAATTTTTTAATATTAAAAGAAGTATGCGGAGTAATAAAAATATAAGATATGACTTAATATTTATTTGCTGTGGATGATTGGGGTTAGCCTCAATTTTTCATATAACTGGTGATTAAATACAGTTAACCTTCTTTAGAATTGCAGTAGCATTACTAAAAGTCGGTTTCACATCATGTAATAAACTAACGGCTACTATTATTATTTGCTAACAACGGAATTGTTGACTAATTGAAAATCTTGGTTAATCCATTTTGTAATGACACGAATTAAACTTTAAAAAATATTCAGTGGTATTTTTCACTAAATTAACAAAAATAAATGATACCTACCTACTGAAATATAAACTAATTGTTATTCAATCTTCCTTTCTATTTTAAATTAACTTAGGAAGGCATATGTAAATGTTTTGATAAAACCTTAAAATTCATACTTTTGCAACTCAGTTTTTTTTCAAATGTTTGATCGCTTTCTAAACAAAAATATTTAAAAATCGTGACTTTAAATGTATTTTTAAAGATTTAATTAAAAGAAATGAATCGCTTTAATACTAGTGAAGATATGGGGGAATCACGCTCTCATCAACAGCTCCTTAAATAAATAATATGATAATTCAGATAAATCAATAGTTTCTCATCTACAATTTTCTGCTGCCCTAAGCATGATTTGTTATTATTTTAAAATGAAAGTGCCCGATACTTTTAGTTAAATCTATATGGAGGGAAAAACGATCTTCTAGATTAATATTCCTTCATTAAACTATATAGCAACATTTAACTAAAAGCAGATCGCTATTTTTTATTTTAATAAGTATGAATTTCGTGTTACTATAAAATTTGCGCATCTTGCACTATTTTTTTCAAACATGTGCTAATTTATCTTACTGTGTATAATTTCACGATCTAGAGCAGGGAAATTAAAAATGGAAAGTAGATTGTGGAAACATGAACTATAACAGGAATCTGTAGTGTATTTTTCGTCCGTGGTGGCATTCAGTATTTATTACTACCCAAGCAATACTGATCAAAGGCAAACAAAAAGATTTTTCCGTGGAGTTTGAAAAGAATCCGTGCACGGAATTTATGCTTAGAAAGTTTAACTTATTTTCAAACAACCTCTTGGTCCAGTAACCAATCAATCAATCTGTCCCACAAATCGATCTACTTACGTTATGGTAACAGACACATGCTTCAGGTGTACTTTACATCGTATGAGTACTGATATCTATAAGGAGCAGGTAAAGGTTTTTTCTTCCATAGCTAAGGAAAAAAATGAGTACTGATATCTCGGAGTAGCTTTTTAAATTCTGGGTAGGTTATCAAAAGGCGATCAATGAAAACATGCCAGAGTCAACAAAAATATTAAAAGGTTTACACAATTTAGTTCTTGACATGTGCTTATCGGTAGTAGTTTATTCCATATATATTTGAGTGTTTTCCAGATCACGCAACTTCGTTACTGCAATATACGAAAATATTCTGAAGAGTCCGATATACAGAGGAAAGTGAACCCAACGCGATTTAAATTCATTAAAAATAATTCCTGAACCAATTAAATTGATAAAAAATTAAATGGTACTATACGCGGCTGATACTCTATTGGGGAGATATAATTACTGGCAATCCCATCAGTGTAAAAACATTTACAAATTGAAAACTTCATCCATATTTGTTTTTATTATATTAAAATATCCTGGTACATAAAATAATAAAATTACTTCAATTTAAAAATAAATTTTTGTTAGTCGACAATCATCGCTAAACAAACCGTTATTGAGCTCAAAAAAATTTTTTGAAAAAAAGAAAGCGCATGGCAGGACAAGTATCAAACATATCCGATATTGTGTACACTTCTTTGCTTATTGTGCTTCTTATCACATACATATCGTGGAGGATTCGGGTTTTACGGGTGATTCTATAACAGGTAGTTTGCAGAGAACAAAAGTTCATCGTCGCACTTCGCTTTTTAGCTGTTTATGCCACGATGAAGCTAAAAAATCTCCTTTCGCTTTGCACCCTTGTTCTGGTACTTAAATCTGCAATTCCGCATGGAAAACATGATCACAATCTTGTATACAATCATGATTTACATAAAAAATATCCTGGGATGGATAAGATGTCGTATATTACCAAAACGTATATGGCTGTCTTTATAATAAGTGTTCTGCCATTTTTTCTTTTAGTATTTCTGCCTGGTTCTCGAATTGACCAAAACGGAAAAGTTTCAACTATATTTCAAAGTCTCTTAGGGTTTGCAGCAGGTAGCTTACTGGGGGATGCTTTTTTCCATCTGATTCCCCATTCTATGGCTAAATTCAATAACGCAATTCCAGAAAAATGCATAATTGGTGGAATTACTATTTTTTTCCTAATCGAAAAATCTATTTGTTTCCTGAAAGAGCGTGGGACGCAGGATACGGGAGGTAGGCACACTCATTCACATCCTAAGAAAACTGACGACCCTGTGATTTCAGAAGATGGTCTATCTTCAGTGGTTATGAATAGAAAGAAACTAAAGCTGAAAAACGGTTTTTATAACACCTAAGTATTTGATATATTCGTATTCAAGATGTTGAAATGGAGGCTCAAAGATCTGTTAATAATCAGATAGCTGTTTCCGGTTATCTTAATCTTGCTGCTGATGTTACCCATAATTTTATGGATGGGTTGGCTATCGGGTCTGCTTTTCTGATCGATGACTGGACTGGAATCATTACGACAATGACGATATTCTTCCATGAAATACCTCATGAACTTGGTGACTATGCTATTCTAATATCTTCTGGGTTTTCTAGAAGGAAGGTATTTTTTATAGTTAATAAATTTAAATAATTAATCCATTTTTTAATTTATTAGGCGATGTTTTTCCAACTCCTTACAGCCGTTGGAGCCATACTCGGAGCTACTTTAACAATTTCAATTGATCAGTCAAGTGTAGATGCTTCGATGTATATACTACCGTTAACTGCAGGAGGATTTGTATATCTGGCTTGTGTTAGTATTGTTCCTGAATTGCTTCAAGCCAATGACTCGTTGTATACTGCTTTGGCTGAAAGTATTAGCTTTATTTTGGGTATATTTTTTATGGCCTTTATTGAAAGTTAACTTGAATGTAGACTACATTTTTATAATTGTTAGATCATTTTCCTTGATCTGTTACTGATAGTGCTTTTCTTATACTCTATATGTATGTGCGTTGTTTTACTAAATTAATTCAGACTTAAAGCTTAATAACCTAGTATGTATAAATCATCATATCTTAAACAAAACTTAAAGGAATTTTAATTTTTTTGATTATTTTTAGTCTTAATGATGGTATCAAAAATAATCTTTTATGAATTCGTGTAATTTTATCAATTTTGAATATATTTACCACGTTATATTAGAATAACTTTAAAATTTGTTAAAATGTAAGACATCATCGTTCTTTGCAGAATAATCAGGGTATGTTTGATGGAATTTTGCTAATAGCTATAGGATTTTGATAGTCCTGTAATGATTGTGAATCATTTGTATAGGGGAACTAATAAATTAAAAAAAAATTTCCATTACAAGGTTTTTTGTAGTTTTTGTTATATATAACTAATTTAAATCATGTTCCAAGACGGAGTTTTTGAAAAAATAATTTGTTGTGAGTTTTAATAACTAATTTGATTACTGAACGGATCTTGGACGATGTGGCATCACAAATATTAGTTATATTAACTAGAGCAAGTTTTGTAAGAATAATATCAAAGCTTTTAAAAGAGAATTCTATTCCTCTTTAACATTAAAATGACAAAACAGCCTCAAAATATCACATAGCTACTTTAAAATACCACTTTTAACTTTATTAATAAAACAAAAAATTATCATTCAAAAACATAAACATAATTTTCTATTCTATCAGATCAATGGAACAATTTCCGTCTATAAAACTGCCAAATGGACTATTAAATTCAATACATTTACTACTGGGGTAAGTATGACGCCTTTGAATTATAAAAGAAATAGTATTAATAAAACATTGATTCATATTATTTTATTATCGTTACGGGTATATTTTTGGTGACGTGAAACCGTCCGTACACGGGGTGTTAAGCGAACTTAGAGTCGCTTACCTAAATTTTGGTATATATACTGGCAACATAATAGATCCAACGTTTAAAGGCATCAAAATATTAAATTTTTTATTGTTAGATCTATGTTTTCAAAATATATACGATTGCAAATATAACTTTTTTTAAATACCTACGATTCTTTCCTTTAATTTAGTCTGTCTTTATAATTATTATCATATAAAATTTCCTCGAAATCCTTACACGAAATCAAACTACTGCATGTCAAAACTAATATTTCTGCTCGAAATGTGGGTGTATCAGAAAGTTGAAGATAACCTCTACAAACAGAAATATCACAACGTATGTAAAGTTCCTGACAAATGTTATAAACAGGGTATATTTACATTGAATTTTAGCGTATTCCATTAGTTCAGCAGTTTCCAACCAGGGTCAGTGATTAAGTGTTTGAGTTACAAGTGGTTCAATTCAATGAAAATATATATTTTATAAATGAATAGGAACGATTAAAGGATCATCATGAGAACGAAGGCCGAATCAGGTAGCGTAGCCCTAGTACAAGGGTAGGTAATGAGGATTGTTTTAATGGGTGAAACCCCCACACTGCCTGTCAAACACCCTGGGAGGCTATGACTGGCGCCTAACCTGACGCGAAAGCG
>LDMZ01052326.1:0-17005 GCA_001455285.1 Sphaeromyxa zaharoni
TATATATATATATATATCATGAAATGAGACTTCGTTGCCTTTATTAAAAATAACGAAAATTGGAAAATTCTTAAATAATAATCTTAAAAAAAATATTAGTTTGCCGCGAAAGTCGACCATCTATATTTTAAAAATAGCCAAGGTGCAACAGCACGTGCTTTTAATATATTTTTAATTTTGGATGTAGCTGTTAACTTCGGTATTATAATTTTTCTTTGAACATACAGAATGAAAAATTAAATTCCAATGTCACTTGGATAGAAGCTTCTAAGACCCGGTCAGAAATTTTTGGTCAGTCACTTTTTTTAATTACCAAAAAGTGCTGGCTGAAACGATATTTAATATATCAATGAAAACAATAAAACTCAAGGTGTACCTATATATATAACAATTCCGGTATTTAAAGAAGAAAATTAATAAATAAAATATCAAAAAAACTTACAGTAACATCCTGTAAATGTCCAGCAAAAATTCTAATAGGATACGTATAGGACGTATTCCATAGCCGAAGTGTAGTATCGGATGAACCAGATATAAAGTAACCATTGTTGTATGACGAATATGCGACATCAAGAACAGGCAAAATATGTCCATGATATTCTGTGATACAAGAAACTTCAGGGTTATAATCACTCTTAATATAATAAAGAGTTACTAGAATTTTGTAAAAAAAACAACATATCTACTTTTAGAATTTTTTGAACATGTGAGAAAATGAGAAGTCTTGTTTATTTCATTGAATTTATAAATTACATCATCTTCTCCTCTTGGTACAGAGATCATGGGATTGCAATTCGCTAAATAATATTTAAAAATATCAAAATTTTCTTTTAAAAATTTTGTTAATGAAAAAATCATTAAATTACAGCATAAAAATATCACGAAGTATTTGCATAAGAATTTATGTCTTGAAAAATATGTAAGAAATAAACTTTTATATATCAAAACGACTGAGCTATTAGTATTGAAGCATAAAAACGTTTAAACGAATAAAATTATAGGTTTAGAGAATAAATCTAGGGTAAAATCAGTAATCAAAGAGTGATAAATATTATTAAGATGCTGTTAAACTCCGTTGGCCGAAAGATTTTATAAAAATTTATTTAGAATTTAATTACATGTTTGGATACTAAGTAAAGGATGAGCTTAGAACGAAATTAAGTTAAACAAATATATTTGAATATGTTTACTCTAATTAAATTTTATGTATTTAAGTTGAAATTCATCCCTAGAAAATATTTCTTGACCATAAATTTTTAATACACAATTTTTATAACCTTTTTGATAAACTGGAATCCATAAAAATAATTTGATCTTAATGAAATTCAGAAAAATTTTCAATTTCGTTAATTTTTTAAAATGAACACAGGAATATGATTTCTCCATAAATGTATTAAAAATAACATGACCGTATTTTTGTTTTAAATCTTAGAATTGATATTTTAAAAAAATTTATATAAAGCAATGTTTATTCGATAATTAAGCCTAAAATTTTAAGTGAACAGTTAAAAACAATTAAATACTTGGCTGGTAGTTCTCTTGTTATTGTTTAAAAGTTTAATATTCAAGACTACGTAAATATTGCAAAACTATCATCGATCATAAAAATTGTCTGTTATATTTAAAAAAATTCTCGAGTTATAAATTTTGCATCGAGGTATGTATTAAAAATGTGAACTGCGTAGAAAATTTCAGTGTCTATGTTACTCTATTAAGAAATTTTATTATTTATAATGAAACCACATGTATTTCCAGCATATAAGTTTAAACATTCACATAGAATTATCTCAATTAACTAAAATTTCACTATCAGAGAAAAATTTTAGGTTCAACTTTTTTGGTTGAGTCTTGAATGTATTAATAGAATTTATGCTCATGTTTGATAAAATGCTATCATTGATACATAGATTTAAAAATACTATATCTTATGATTGTAAAATATTACATATATAAAGATTTAATTATTAAATTCAAGCAACGAGCAATCAAAAAAACTTTCAAAGGATTATTTAAGACAACAATCATGGTTACTTTAATTTGACTAAGGAAAATGTTTCAACTCAGCCACGATCTGCTGATTTCCTTAACTCTAAATTTAGTATCTTAAATAACAGTAAAAAATCAACATATCAAATACAAAAATTCTAGCCCATATAAATTCATGTATTTAAAAAAAAATATTTTCATTGTATTTAAAAATGGTCCCATAAATACACCCACCATCAAAAACATTTTATATCGATCATATGAACAATTGATCGAAGCAAAATTTTAAGCAAAAATAACTTTGATATGCTTTTATAATCTTTTCTACGAGTGCTTATTACTGAAATGTCATATAAATATCATAAAATTATTATTTTTATACAAAATATCATAGCTGTGTGAGGAACTTTGCTAATAATTTTTGCATAATTCAAGATATAATTAGGTATGTTAATTCGTTAAGATTGTAAGTAAAAAATCCTCATAAATTCTGCAATTCGTAGTACTAATAAAATATATTTTAATTAAATTAAAAATTGTTAGTCCCATAAACATTCTGTAATCCTATTCAAAAGTGATCCATATAGTCCCTTAGATTATTACCTAGAGTTTTTATTGTATTCTTAATTTGATTAATATGAGAAGTAAACGGCACAAAAAAAATGACTTACCTGGTTGACTTTATGTAAGAAAATACGCTTTGATCTCAGAGTAATATTTATTCTAGCGTCTCCTGCAACTATTACGGAATTCGAGAAAGCTACTCCTATTGTTTCACATTCATCAATGAATTTGAAACATTCTGAGAGTTAAATTATGCCTGTATTGGCGTACAGTACGAAATACCACGTAAGGAAATTAATTAACACTAGGAAACATTTAATTTTTAAAAATTTTTACAATAATTGTGATTTCTTTTTCTTTAGTCTGCAACATTGATTGTTTGACTATGAAGATTAAAAAACGATCAATGAAGAAATAATGTATTTTTATTCCTGCATCCATTAGTCGCTTCCATCAAAAATTTCATTTGGGCTTTTGAGCTGCAACAGGAAGACCTTATTTTACTAGGAGCTTCGTTTTTTAAATTTTAAGTTTTTGCTTTGGACTGAATTGTCAGTAAATTATATCTTTCATAAATTTTTGTTTCTAGATTAAAAACCTGTCTTATGATTAGGTTTTTTTCTGCCTTTTTACAAAGCTTTTTGATGGTCTGATTCCCGGTACCACTCTTACATAAAATTCTGAATGTATTTAGAACAATGTAGGAACTTATGTTATTTCTGCAAATTCCTTTGACAAAAAACTGATCCTTCTACCATCCATAGCTTAACTGAATATTATGTCAGAAACTCTCTACAAGTTAGAATGATTTCAGGATACATAAAGACAATTTTGGTAAGAAGCATTTGGTGGTAATTCCGTAACATATAGTTATTATTTGAAAAAGATACAATATACATATATCCGTGAATATAAAAATTTAAATATTAGACTTAAAAAATGGCTTCACCATCTCTTTGATTAATTTTTTTGTCATAATTAAATTATAGGCGAAACTATTCGATTTGTGGACAATGTAATAAGATCATTACCTATTAATTAGTATGCTTATCACACATTTACATAGCATTAACAGAGCTGAATCATTTAAATGTTTTGGGTTGGATGCACAAAACCAAGATTTGCACTTTAAAATTAAACAAATATTTCTGATACCACTTTTTAGATTAGTTCGTTTTATGTATTGATTTTAATATTGACCATCTACATACTTCATTCAAAAGAATCATAAAAAATATAAATAATTTTGAAAAATATATGCAGGTTTGTGTTTGTTTTACCTGAAGGTTGTTAAAGGGATAAGCAAAGACAATAATACTATTATTAAGCTAAAAACTACTTCATGTTGATTACAGCTTAGGATAAACTTTATTTAAGTCAATAACACACATAAAAAACTTGTGATTTTGTATAAGATTATTACAATAGTTAAATACAAAAATATTAATTTGTAACATATATTAAAAAATTACAAAATTATGAACTCCAAATTTAAAATGCTTATTAGATCTATATTAAGACTAGATTAAAAATTTAGGTGTCGAAGAAATTGTAATAAGATTTCTAAGGAATACCTCGAATACCATAATTCGTTCACCTCGTATTTATTGTTTAATCGTGAAATTAGAATACGTAAATTGTTATATATTTTACTTTCATCCGCTCTATTTCCTCTATAGAGTCCATAACAAAAAATGAATGTTAAAAAAAACTTTAAAAATTTATTACGATTTTTTGAAAGCACTTATTTTGATTATGGGAAATGTATATTATATATTATTGAAAAATATTTTATGCTTACATACGCTAAATAGGCTGGTTCCAGTTGCGGAATGTAAAAATAATTTTTACATGACTTAAAATTGATCGCGCTGTATTATTAATCATAAAATATCATTCTTGAGTTATAACAAGGCCCTATTTAACACTACAAATTCAGCCAAAAATGTGCCATTAACTGAAAAAATTGCCGCAGAGTATTTTTCAATGATTGTTTAAATTCTTCTGAAATAGTATTGATTTATTTGAAATACCTCCATAAAAACAGATAACAAAACGTGTTGCTAATATCATAATTCCTAAGCAAAAGCCCCATTCATCGTCCTTGAATTATCATCATTAATAACTAAATAAAACCTTTTCAATTCTATTTTCATGCTTATTAACGTAATTCATGACTTTAATCAGGAAAAAATGATTCATATTTCTTTGTTAACCTACATGCCACTATAAGCTTCAAGAAATATAAATAAAGAACGTATTGGACATAGTGTAAGATTAATACCCAATTTTAAGATAAAATAAAAAGAATGAAATTTATCATGTAACAATAACTTAAGACTGTTGATTTTATAAAAATATTTACATAAGATGACTTTTTTACACATCACTATTCATTGAATAGTTTTCACACAGGATAGCGCAAGCTGAAAATTTTAATACGTGTTATTACATTACGTTGATTATAAATATTATAGAACTTATACAGGTTAAAAATATTACTTTGTGACTATTATAACATTACAATTACTACTTTAAAACGATATATCTCATTTACTTTAAGTGAAATGCTGAAAAATTTCATGTTTTTTTAAATGTCTCTGTTACTTGCCATTCCTACTTACGGACACTTAGGATATAACTCACAAACAACAGTTAACTTTCGAATTGAATAGTAATTTCTATAAATACCATAATTTCCTAAATCGATATATTAAGATACTTAAATATATTTATTCATCTTATATTATACCCTGGTTATGTGAAAAAATTCGTCAAAGTGATGATGAAATATTCCAATAAATATTTAAATACATTGTAAAGAATTAAATTAAAGTGTTACCATAACTGACAACAGTTGATTTTCATAATATTTTATCTTATGTGAAATTATAATTGTTACTATCCTACTATCAAATCTGGAATGCTTAATATGATTCTTTTGCAATCCCAGTTCCGCCAAAATTTCTTACATGATACTATGGTAATAAAGGAGCGACATATATATAAAATAGTCCATAGTAATTAAACACAATAGCAGAATAAATTCTTCGATTTATATATAAAGAGTTGAAGCAACAAAAATCAAAAAGTACATTTTCATATGACTGTTTAAATGATTGAGATTTTAATAATTTTCTTTCACAGAAAATTCTTTAGTATCTGCTAAAATAAATATCCAAAGATTTATATAGAGCAAAATTTTATTGCCTAAGTCATTAAAAAATTATGAAATAAAAAATTCAACACCACCAAAACAAGTAAGTATACTATGATCTGAGTTTTGGAAAAAGTTCCGATCCTCTGATAAAACTAAAAAACGATTCGATTCAGGATAAGGCTATTTGCTTGAATTTCCATGTTTAAATAAATTAAAAGGATCAAGAAGGCATTAATGATGACGATACCACATTGTTAGACACTGATGAGATGTCTTATACAGTAAACAAAATTTTTTTTATCCGCTTCTTTTCTCAATTATGAAAAGTGGCTGTTATAAAATAAATGAATACGCTTGAAATTATTAAAAATGCTAAAAAAAGATCCAAAGCATAAATATCCATAATTTTTCCATTAGATTTGTACCCTGACAGGTTGTGGCTATTAAAAACACCCTTATCTTTCTTTGGTGACTGTATCTGTCAATGGCGTAATTTTCAATTAAAAAAAATTTATGTCCTACATGTGATCCAGATATACATTTTTCTCATATTTTTCCTCAAAACCATAACGCAAATGATTACTTGGCATTTAAAAGTTTGTCAAAATTTAGAAACAAAAAATTTACATATGAAAGCATAATTGAAAGATTATAAAAATTGCAAAAATATTTATACTTAGAGTAACCATCCATAGGTAGCTGTTGTACGAAATTATTTAATTGATAACCATTTTGAAATAAGAAAATTTTAGATGCATTGTATTTAGTTACTTTTTCTTTGGTCAATGTTAATTTATTATTAAATGGTTTCAAATTAAAAAACTTGATAACGATTTATATTTTATTAAATATAGAAAGAAAACATGAAAATTTGAAGATATATATCTATTTAAAATTTCAGCTATCACTCTAATAAAAGTAAAAGGCTGCAATTATCACACCTTTTTTTATTTACTATGCAACAATTTATGGTTTTATATCGATGTTAAAATGTCCTCATGTCTTCTCAATATTATTTTAGAATATAACTTCAGATCTTGCAGTAATTTACTTAAAATGGGTTTTAATATTAATTGAAAAAATTTATTAAGTTTCTATGGAATTAAGTGGAAAATATCTAGTTTTGAATAACCTCAAATTTGGATTGTGTGATTAAACAGGTTAATAATGAAGATAAAGTAATGATTAAATTTTTATTAAAGATGTAGAAAATAAAAATTTATTTTAATTCTAAGATATGTTTGATTCGACTGTTTCTTGCTCTAAAACAGTAGTTCCAGAAAATATTTTACTTCAAAAAATATATATTATTAATAGTTAAGAACGATTAAAAGGATAGAAATAAAAAAAGGTTGAAAGAAATTGTTCAAGAAACTCTCACAACTATATCTATTATGAATTGGCTGCGACAAATTGTTTACAGTTAAAATTCGCAAACATTTGATATTAATGTTAACAAGATATTTTTAAATAATTATTATTAGCTGTTTATAAATACAAAAATAAAAGCATTTTATGGAATGAAGAAATTAAACAAATTTAGCAGACTGTTTAATGAAGTTGAAGGTTAATGATAATTTGCTGAACTTAACCTTAAATTCGAATAATAAATGTAAAAGTTTTAATCACTTTAATGGCTTAAACCGTTCGGTTTAACTCAGGGTACTGACACTTTTACAAAGTTTAACACTATTACAACCCAGCAAGTGTCAAAAAAAATGATACAAAGCCTCCAGAACAATTTTAATCGAAACAAAACTTGATCTAAACATCTATATCCTCTTCCATTTTTATTAACAACATTTAAACAATTTTTTTCAACATAAAAATTCAAATTAAGAATTAATTTTATAGAAAATATATATAATTAAATGACAAAAACCGATAAAAGGACTCTGAAAAAATGATCGAAATCCACTGTTTTCAATATTTTAAAAATGATTAGTAACTGACTAAAAAAACATACCTTCATCAAACGTTTCAAAAACATCAAATCCACCACCAGTGTAGGAAGACAATATGTAATCATTATAGAGCTTTACCATCGAAACAGGCCTATATGTATATGAAAAATATTCCCCTTTTCAAACTGTTTCTTCATGTTCTTAAATACATATGAATGGATTGAAAGCTGAGTAGTTGGTAAATCTTTTGCTGAGGTGTCAGAAGTAGATTTGTTTGAGTCTGAACGAGCAGTGCGATTTTCGGAGATCTTGCCCCATTTAAATTCTTTCATTTCAGCATTCAGCTTAAATTCATCAAAACTTACCATCGAATCGGTTAAATTGATTTTCAAAAAATTTAGAAATATATACTTAAGAATTCCATCTGAACAATTGTCAAAGTAACCAGAAATCAAATTAAAATCAGAAGTAGTCATTGTGATTATGCTCTTGAATTCACTTAGATTACTCAGGTATGGAATTAATCGTATAAGCATAGAGTAGCTGTCAGAGACATCCAAGGCATTTGAAATATCACTGTACACTAAACAGTGGCATTTCAGAACAGGATGTCCGATCTCTTCCAAAATAGATTTGTAACTGCACAATGATTTATCCCTGAGTGTGGCCATCAGAATATGAAACATAAAGAATGTATAAAGCTCATCAAATTCAGCTTCGTAATTCTGATCACCAGTGTATCTGTAGAATGCTTTCCAGTCATTTATAATATCAACATGTGAGAGAAACTCAATCCCAACAAATTTAGAAGAAACGTTCATTTGGATGTTATCATCTTCAAGAAATGTCTATCAAATTACACTATATACATGCTAAAAATACCCCGTCCTCAAATGACCATTGTTTACTGTTGCTAGCGCCAAAATTAAAATATCGTAAAAGTCTAATCTCTGGAGTATCCATACGATATCTTCAAGATTATTCAAAGGAATGCATCGGATACGAACATTTACGATCATATATGAGTTGTATTTCAAAATTACATGGCGGATAGACTTCATCTCGAAGTTGCTCTATAAGGCATGTATTTTAGCCTTTGCTTCATTTTGTTAATAATGAAACATTCTAAAAGAAGGGATAGTGAAAAATAAAGTTGAAGGCCATACAATGCTATCACTATTGTTTTTATTAAATACGGAAATTTAAATCACATAACGATGTTTTCCAATGTAATTTTTGGCTATTTTATGGTAATTTCTCGGCCCAAAACTTTCTCCTGGGACGGCTTCGCGGATTCATGGAATAGGTGTAAATCATATTTTTTGTAATTTGCAGTTTATGCGTATGATTTTACATTAGGTCAATCAGAAAATAGTCTTTATAGGTAGCTATCAATGTAATCATTACGATTTGTAAGGCTAGTGAGGTACCCTCGAGGATACCTATCACCCTGACAATGACATCTATTAAATAAATAATATTCTACTCGATTGTTAGCTCGTTCCACAATCCCTCTGCCGCAATCCGTAGTATGCGGTCTTAAATATCTCCGGAGATTCCGATAGTCCTCGAGATGTCTCGAGGTACTATAGCTAGAAATGTTAATTTAAGAAACTTGATGAATCAAGCATTGATACTCTTGTTAGAGGGATATTTCTTCCTTCCATAATATATATGTATAAAGCGGCTACGACGTAATTAATTATTAAGTCTATATTTTCGGGACCACGCCCTTCTTCGTTCACCGAAGTGACACGGCTCAACAACTCTAAATCCACATAATTAACATCTGATATTAAAGCATATTATTATATCTTTGTTGCTATCTAAGTACTCATGTAGAAAAGTAATTTTAAGTAATAATCTTATAAAGATTAATAATATTTTTCTTATATTCAAGACAGATTAAATCATCAATCAAGATTTTATCAATTTTGTACTGAACTGATGCATCTTGTTGAAGATTATATAATCAGAAATAGTAAATGAGAAAAATTTTTATTTAATAGCAAAAAATACGGGAATAGGCTAACAATTAATTAACATCTTAATTATCCAAATTAATTCCGATTAGTTTTATGTACTACTAAGATAATTTAATAATTACACAAGGCGATAATTATTATTCCAACACAAAAAATAATACTTTTAAGTCCCTTCCATCCAATAATTGTTGAGAGCGAAAATAATTCAAGTTAAGTATGATAGAGCTATCTATTTTTATCGCCAGTACTTTTATTTCAATTATTTTCAATATATTCTTGCAATGTGTTGCAAACTTGCTGACCTCTTCAGAATAAGTATATAACCGAGTATTTTCCTGCTATTAGAACGTAACCGAATGAATAGCAGCAATCCTTATACATTAATACTAAATTAGCGGTAAAAAAATTTCTCTCTGCGTGCTAACTTTTTCGTCCCTCGATGTTAGTATACGGCAGTATAACTAACTATTTGATATCATCTATTCATTAGAAACATAGAAAAACCATTTAACGATTTTTATAAGATGAATTTCAAAGGAATGTTTGATTGAATAAAAATTTGGTATAGTTGGTTTGAAATTATTTTGTGCACAACATATTTACTTTAATAATTGAATGAATATGTTAATAAAAATTCAGTTTTTGTTATAAATTTAATTAATTTGATTTCAATTGCAAATTTTTTGTGAAATAATACTACATATTCCGCAAGAGCAAATTTCATGAATTATACAAACAAATATTCATAACAACAAATTCATTAATGAGCTCAAGATAAAGAAATAATATAGGCACTTAAAATATTTTTTATCGTATTGTATATATTTTTGAATTATAAAATCCATAGTGTTCGAGAATGATCGTAAACCCGAAGGTTGCTTGATTGGGCGTTAGCTACATTGAATATAGACCTGCGTAATTAGATTTTAATTAGATAATTATTCTTACTATTATAATTCCATTAACTAAAGTATGGAGAAGAAATCTCTAACACATAGAATATATGCATTGGAACTTAGGAAGTGTATATATGTAAAAATTTTAAAATACATAATAGTTCTGGTATTTCGCAATAGTTAAGAACTTTTATTTTACTATGCAATAGGTAAGTTACCCAGCATCGGTTTGTGCTTAACGTAGTGACGAATATTTGTTGACCGTCATGCCGGGGGACCTATTATTTAATTAATCACTAACACGTAGCTGGTTACACGTGTAAGGATAGAAATTAAGATTATATTATAGAAAAGATTTATTCATATGTGATGTTTTATTTTTACTACTGTGGTATACACGAGAGTATTGCCCAAATGGAGTGTATATGGAAAAGATAGAGAGGGTCTGATGACTTGACTTCATCTTTGCCACTTGGCAGCGGCCCTGGTTTTCCATTTTTTGGCATTTTCTTGCTTATCACATGGTTAGGGAACATAATTACTAATTAAAAAAAAATATTCAAACTACTGTAACGTACTAGGGACTGTAATAATTTATCGGTTATCTTCGCGTTGGCGAGTACTTCTTTTATTGTTTTGATGGTGTGCATACACCACAACTATCATCATTAAATTCGCCCTGGGGAGAATGAATAATAAATGTTGCTCATGAAGTGTAATTATTAAAACCTTTTTGAATGATATTGATCAACCTTTATATAAAATTAAATTTAAATTTAAATCTTTATTTATCTTTCAAGGTATTTTATTTCGGGTTCTTAGTATTTTTAAATAATAATTATCACATCCGGCCATTCACTTGAAGTATTTTACGGAAAGATCAGAAACTCATGTAAATCGACGTGGCTATTGAATTTTGCCTAAAAATAAATTTGGCATTTACCAATATGATTATACATTTTTTTACTACTTTGAACCTTTTAACTCGGATTCTTTCCTTCTAACATGAGTTTTCAGAGACAAATCCTAATTAAAAAGAAAAAATTTCTTCCAGTAACAAAATGAAATGTTTCTTATATCGTTTAACATTTCAAACCTCCACATTCTGTGCATAAATTCCTAAACAAAAAAGTTTCCTAAACTTGCAAACCATCTTTTTCAGCACTTAATTTTCAATGTTCAAGGTTCTAATTGTCATGATCGCTTTTATTACGAAAGATTGACATAATCGATGTTAAAAGGTTTGTAACGGTGCTGCTTCACGATTGACTCCTAGATTCAAACAAAACTCGAAACAATTTGAATCATTTTGTTGACGCCTATTGTTGCTGCATATGTGTTTCATTCACGCTTTATATTTTGTTCTTATTTTCTCATTCATTTCAAAATTATATATTTAAAACCTACAATCATTATCAATGTTAAACTAAGAGGAATTTTTCGAACAAAATGAACATTAATTTACTTAAGATTGTTCGTAGAATGTTCAATTAGTATTACAGTCATAAAATCGTGAAATATACTCGCATTAAATTGCTTATAGTTATAAAAAAACATTTTAGCATAGCTTTTCGGCTGAAAGATTGTGTATAGTTTATTATGGAATTCAGAATAGTGTTCCTATCAAATTACTTTCTAAATTGATTAAAATTAAAACAAACGCCTTATATAAAATTTGTTTACTACCAAACATATTAAGTAATTTAGAAAAAACTGATATTATACTTTCCATTAAGTTTTACATTGTTCATTAAAAAGCTATCAAAAATTTTAAGTTACATCTAAATCAATCTATCAGAAGAATTAAATGAATAAATGTAATTTATATAATATATTAATTAAATTTGTGGTTAATACTAGTTTTTACTTAGGGTTATCGAGGTCTATTAAACCATATTTTAAAAAAAAATACGATATTTTTCAGTATTTTTTGAACAGTTGTAATAAGAAGCGTTGCATTATTTAACATTCCATGCGATAAACTCAAACCAGCTATGATTAAAATCTTAAAATAGCTTAAGTTATAATATATATAAAAAATTTGTTTAAAAATTTTTTATGATAATAACATTTGAATAGAATAAATAATTATTTGATAATATTTGTGTTATATTAATTAAATCCAAAAATGTCGTCATCTTCAAACCAATAACTTCTGCTATCCTTCACCGTTTTGTTATTCTGATATATAGAGTTGAAAATATTAATATTTTACAATTTCCTGTTTCTTGTTCATTTTCGTATTATCTATGAATCCCTCAGCATTGGTAATACACTCAGCTTTCTTCTCCTTTGTATCATTTCCATTACTAATAATTTCAGACCTTAATTTTTTAATTATACACAAAAAATAAGTTTGAACGAAATATTTTGTCTAGTTTTTATTATAAGAAACTTTTAATTTGGTGAGGCTATATTTTTTAATATTAAAATTATGCCTGTGTTGATGAAGTTTTTGCAAAACCAAATGAATCAATTTATAATATTAAAAATTATTATATCCTTTTGAACTTACCACCCTTTGCTATAAAGTTCAAGATCGGGATTTTTATTTGTCGTCATATTTTTGTCACAATCATTACTATTGACAACTACAATATCGTCAAATTTCACACACTTTTTTGTATTGATTTTACTATTTCTTGTTTGTCTGTTTTTTAAATTTTTAATACTTTTGTTATTTCTCTCAGAACTATTAGCCAATTTTGGTGGGTTTCTTGCAACTAAAATAAACTTACAAATAAATCTGGTAAATACTAATTCTTTTTTCATTTATAATAGATTTCACAGGTTTTTCTTGAGCTAGAAACTCTATTTTATGCAGATAAATATCGGAAATTTTATTTCTTATAGCTTCTATATTTTCTATCTTTCGATCGAGAGTTTCAAAAAGATGATATATTTTATTACTTTTATAAAGAGTATAGAACTTCTTTACTAACTCTACATATTCACCCAGTGCGTCTTTATAATAGCAAATTTTTTTATTTTTAACAGAATTTTCTTCAGTTAAAAGAATTAACCGATGGTTTAGATTTGAATTATTAAGTGTCAATCTGGAAATTTGATCATATAATTCATTATTTTCCTTTTCTAGACTAGACAATTTTTCTTCCTTCTTATTATTTTGATTTAATAAATCACTTCTTTTAACTTTCAAATCATCACATTCACTTGTTAGATCCATAATCTTTGATTTGCGAACATCTGAAAGCTGCATATACCTATATAAAGTTGCCTGTAAAGCATAAAGGTTCCCCTTGATTGAAATCATTTCTAGTGAAACTTCATTGAAGGTAATATTATAAAGATTTATCCGGCCCACTAATTCACTAATTTTTAGCTGCATCTTTTCTATATTTGAATTTTGCGATAAAATATGTTCTTCCATGATTTGTTTTTCAATTTTCAATTTTTGTTGCGCTCGAAAATTTTCTTGGTTCTGACTATTTATGCGTTGGTTAAGGCCATGAGTTATAAATCCAAGATGAATAATAAATGCCTCACATTCAAGCAAAACTAAATCAAACCTGTTGTTAAACAAGGACTCCTGTTTTAGCTTTTCATGGAGATCAAAGGTAATTCTATCATAGTAATTAAATGCCCTTTCAAAGTTGCTTTTCTGCGCTAAGATTTGAAAATTATTTTGTTTAAAAATTTCTTTTTGTTTATTAAGCAGTTTGTCTGAGAAATAATCAAAAGAATGGTAGCTTTCGTATAAATGCTGTATCTTGAAAACACTATCTTGAATATTATTTTCTAATTGTTTTATCTTTTCCTGGAACTCATTTTGATTTGCATGAATACGGGAAACTATTTCTCTGATATCATTTAGTTCATTATTCAGGTTTGTTATATCCTCTTCGTATGTTAAATGTGCCTCCAAATCAGGTTCCTTTAAGTTTTTTGTCCATAATTCTATTGAACCCTCAACCAACTTTTCTCGAAGATCGTTGGAAATATGGCTTGAAATACTAATTTCTTTTTTCAGGATTTCCAACTCACAAAGCAGCTCTAATTTTAATTTTTCGCCATTATTTGTATTCGTAACATCGTCAATAAAATAATCGTTAAGCATAATATTTTTTCAGACAATATGGCATAATTTTTGTCTGTTATTCTTGAACCATAACAGTAGTGACATTTCACTGTAGTTTTCCCGCAAAACTTTTCTGTGAAATTTCTATTACTTACAATAAATATAGAAAAAGCCGGCCTTAGGTTTCCCCCTGAGAGGGGGCTTAAAAATGATGCAAAACTAAGAAGAGATTCGACATTTTTGTTAAGAAAAAGTCATTAACGGCAAATAGGAAAACATCGAAAAACAGAACTTAATTTTACAAATATTGGTAGCGTCATCACAAAGTCAATATTTTCGTATTGTATATAAAATATGCACATTAGTTAAATTTTTCCATTTTTATTTTTATATACCAGACGGAGCTAATACACCAAAGAATATCAATTTTCATTATAGCTCTTTAAGAACATTTAATTACTAATTGTTATTGATCCAAGAAGTTTCTGAGGCACCCTCGAGGACTCGTCTTATACTTTAGGTGACGAGTAAATAATGACTTAGAATAAATCTTCGGGAAGGGTTTACTCTGCTCATTTTTATGACTTGAAACTTGATCAGGCATAATTATGAAACAAACGTTAAAATAAACTACAGGGGTTTTTTTAAAAAGCACGCTAGTCTAATCTGCCGCCCGCTTCTTGGGCGTGCACCACAGTTTCATTTATTCATTTTCGAAAAATTGAACTTGTTCATAAATCCCTTTTAAAATTAGTTTTTTTTATTCCTGAATACTTTTTTACAAAAATGCGGTTACCTAAAATAAAATTTTTATTTTTTTAATGGATTTATAAAAAAAGATCCTTAAATAAAATATAGAAATATTCTTAATTTTTTTGATACTCTCGTATAGGTGAAAAAATCACATTTTAATATTAAACGAAAAGTTTTTGCCGAAATGAGAAAGAATTTTGAAATTATAATAATTTTAATTTGGCCTACAACCCAATTTGCCATTCAAATATTCGTGTAAAATTTAGCTTTTTTCTCATATATTGTTTGTATCATGTGGTTGGTCTAATATTAAAGAAGTTTTTTTCATACCATTAAGTAAAGTTTTACTCAAAGATTATAACATTGGCTTTGTTGAACATGAGTAAGAATATGTTAATAAAAATAGCACTTTGTAATGATATTATTTCCTTTATATATAATGAAATCCGTGAAGCTATTATACTAAACGTTAATAACATTTATTAGCATAGTCTCAGGATGATGATTAAATTTTTGAATTTAAATCAAAATAAGCACTTATAAATGACAGAAAATAGCATTCATTCTAATTTACCCTCAAAAATATTTCAAGGTGAAAAAAAATTTTTTTTTTCGTATGATCGTAGAGAAGAGTGCATAAGTAGGTTTAAGCGCCAAAAAATCGAAATCATGAATTTTATTTACGGTATTTTTATATAGACACACAAATGTTGAATAAGGAAGAAATATGGGGTCGTAATTTCTCAGTCACCCAAACAGCTCGTTGTTGGTTTTTAACTAATTCGCATAATTGGGAATAAACATGCATAAATATACTTTAGAATAAAGATCATTACCACCAGCAGTTATCGGAAAAATCTTTAAAACGAGCTGAGGTGTATATCCGGCAGTGGTAAGTCTGTATGTAAAGTTCTTATCTTTTACAATACCTAGGAAAAAAACTTTGAAGATTAAATCCGGGGAGTATGAATGCCAGTTAATTTTAGCCTGGCTTCCAATTCATTTATGTGGAAATTTTTAATGAAATAATACACGTAAACCGGAAAGTAAAGTGAGGTAGGGTTCATTTCGCTTGAAATTAAATTATTCTTTTAGTGGCACTTACTAAGTTGTATTGTTATTCTATACTTTAGACGCATAAGTACAATGATTGATCGATAATTGTGTAATGAATAGTAAATTTGAAAATCTTTTGAGAAAAAGCCTCCCCCATACTTTAAACCTCATTCGATTGGATTGTTTTCAATGTTAGTGAAATTTGTTGATTAGGGGCACCGATTATTTTAATCTCCTTTCATTAGTTCATAAAGTTCTATGTAGAATAGCGTAGCCCACAAGTTTCTTGCTCATAATGTCTCCAAAAAATTATGAGGGACAGCGTTGGTAATCCTCTGATAAAGCATGTAACGATTAAGATATTTAAGTTAATGATCCTAAACGATCTTTCAGAAACCCCAATAATCTAGGCTTAAAATCGATTTCAAATGAATCCCAGTTGGCACTGCAGTTTGTGGAGTGCATCTCAAGACACTTTAAGTACTCCTTCCCGGTGAAAATTCGTCTTGTAATTGCTAAATCGTTAGGCTAGTTCTGGATTTGTTGTAAAGCTATTAATCCATTCTAGATCTACACGTTCAATATTTGGTGGTTTTCACTATTGTAGAGATTAGATAGAATTAATATTCGTATTTATTATATTCTGCCGCACGCGGCGACAG
>LDMZ01052403.1:0-28716 GCA_001455285.1 Sphaeromyxa zaharoni
CAGCTTTTTTCAGAATTTCAAACTAAAACTTTTCGAACTGACAATAATGCTTTACTATAAATTTTACGGTAGAAGGCAGTCAGAATTGACCATGGATTTTCAAATCAAAAAGGATGTGATTATTAAACTCAACAAACAGCTGCTGCAAATTTATAAATGCCGCATGGAAG
The DNA here is from genome assembly GCA_001455285.1 of Sphaeromyxa zaharoni. NCBI lineage: Eukaryota > Metazoa > Cnidaria > Myxozoa > Bivalvulida > Sphaeromyxidae > Sphaeromyxa > Sphaeromyxa zaharoni. The sequence continues at coordinate 171 of LDMZ01052403.1, forward strand.
AAAGCAGCATCAAATTAGGAGGAGAAGGTTGCATCATTCAGATCGATGTTCTACTATAAACAAAAATACCATGTGGGAAGAATATTCTTAAAGGATAGATGGGTTTTTGGGATCATAGATGTGAAAAATTCCATCAAAAAATACCTTCTGAAAGTAGTTCCAAACCGTAGTGCACATACTCTTTTACCGATTATTCAAGAAAGCGTAAAACCCGGAAGCATTATTTGGAGCAATCAATGGCCTTCCTACCACAGACTAAACCATTTATTCACACATCCAACAGTGATTCCCGACTCAACTTTGTCAATCCCACCAATGGAGTCAATACACAAACGATTTAATTTCTTTGGGCGAAATTGAAGCAAAGACTTAGAAACCGAAAAGGTGTTGGACAAGGATCTCTCGAAGACCTCATTACGGAGTGGAATTTTCCAGATAATTATGTACAAAACGATTTTCATGTATTCCTATCTTTTTGACAGTAAAATTATTATTTATTTATTTTTCTTTACTTTTTAAAGCTTTAAAACACTATTTTGAAAAATAGGGGAAAAGAACTGACTTGACCCGGTTTTTTCCTCTATAGCTAAAATAAAATAATTATTATTGCCAATAAGCTGTTAAAATATATTTAGATTGGATCATCAGATCTATCGTGCTATGATATATATATAGTTAAACTGTGGCAAATTTTTTTGATAAGTTTTGAATTTGATATAAAGTTTCGATCTTGGATAGATAATTCCAACCCAAATATTCCTTTGAGATTTCTGATAAGGAACTCAGAGGCAGTTTATGATGTTATACCAGAACGTATAATCTCTGGAGCTATTTCTGACTCTGAGAATAAAAATGTGTGGATATTTTCCAATTCAATCTGGTTTCGTTTCTAGGGAAATTTCGTAAGACAGCATTTTTCCGATGTTTAAAAGAAATTGAACTAAATTAGTATCATACCAAGTGTTATAACGATAAAGCTAAAAAATACTATGATTGATAAAATATAAAAAAATGGTTAAGGATGTGAGGGTTTTGCTTTAATGGTTTGGAAAGAATTCCAATACCTTTAAATTTAAGTATTTTAATCCAAAAAAAGCTTCATGAAAGGCATTAGGGTATTGTAGAAATTAGCAAAAGGATATTGCTATTTTCCTGGGATGGGTACAAACATAGAAATACTCGTTAACGAATGTATGATTTGTAAAGAGACTTTCCAAGAACCAAACAAAATATTTTTATCTTGGATAGAAACAAAATTAGGATGGAAATGTGTATATAGACTTTACTGCTTTTTTCTTAAACATATGTCGCTTATTATGGTATATGCATATTCAATGTTTCAATTTATCAATAAAATGGAAGCCACAGAAACTAGTAAAACGATCATTGTGTTACAGAGAATATTCTACCTTGAGGGAATACCTGGAGCAATTGTTACTGATAATGTACCTCAATTAAATCAATTAGAATTTCTACTTATTGCAAAACTTTAGGAATGATCCATCTGCTGAGTCCTCCGTATCTATCATCCACAGTCAAATGGACTAGCAGATAGAAATATAAGACTATTCAAAGAAATATTACAAAAAATGTGATTAGTTAAATGTACGTCGAAGTGGACTTGAAACATTTTTGAGTGCATACAGATGTTCATTAATTCGTAAGGACAAGTTGTGTCTTGAACTGTACAGAAACCGTAAGTTTAATTCTTATTTTGATAAAATAGGAGAAAATGACGAAAAAGCCTACACTGATGATTTAGAGATTTGAGGAGAAGTTCTGGTAAATAATTATAGGAACAACAAAAATGGGCTGAAGGTTTAGTCAGGAAAAAATTGAGAAGTCTAATCTATTTGGTAAATGTAAATAATAATGTTTGTAAACAACATAAGATCCAACTAAAGGAAAAAAATGATGATTTAATTTAGCTTGTAGAACATAAAGTCTCGAGTCAGGACAAAGTCGAACATGAAGATGAAATAATTGATGATAGAAGACCTACAAGAAGCGAACAACTTCCTTCGGATGTGTCTGATTATGTTCTGAGTGAAGGAATGTAGAACATATTAGATATGCTAATTGTTTGTAACACAACATTAACTGTAATACGAAACAAATGTTAGCCTATTTACCACTGATATTTTACAAAATCCAATATTAATACATCCAAGTATATAATCAATGATTTTTTATAGGGTATATTTGAAAAGGTCGCACAACCAACCTGTTACGTTGAAGGGTTTTAAAGACTATATGAAGATTGGAGTTCGGCTAAAATCTATGGTGTTCACATATTTCTTGATATAAACAAAATTGAATTAATTGTAGTCAAACGTAGCTCTAAACAGATATAATAACTATAAAAATAAAAAATATGCTTTTGATTTTGAAAAAATTGTGTCGGTATAAGCTCAATCACCTAAAACAAAAAAATCTACTATTGTAATTAACCAGTAGAAAGTAAAAAAAGCTTCCAAAATTTCCACCAGAGAAACTGTTTAACTCAAAAGAAAACATATAGGAGATACACTTTAAGAATTAATATCCGATAAACATCATTCAGTAACATCAATGACACAAAATCAATAAAAGTAAAAAAACGAGAACGTGACGATCGTATGATAACGTGTCGCGTCGTGCTTAGCCTTTCACAAACAAGTTTTGGAGAGCTTAAACTTTGTCAGAACATATCTTATCTCCTCATAGATCCAGTTTCTAAGCGAATCTTTTTTATTTTTAGATGTTTCCAAATCCTCAGAATAACAAAGTACCAGGTATATATATTTATCATTTTAAGAACAATTTTTTTCTTTAGAGCATTTGACTTACTTAAACATACACTGTTTACTTGTTTATTTTTTATCATACTTGTTAGAATTTTTAAGTTTTCATGATATTTTGCGTACGTAAAGTAATATCATAGGATGAAAATCTAAAATTTTTCGCCGCCTTGCCTCACTATGCTCATTTCCAAATATTTTTGATAAGATTAAATATCTAAGTAAGGTTAGTGTGTTTGTCATGCTTGAAAAACCAAATTACATCGAAAAATCGATTGTCTACTGGAGCACTTTAGTACTAAGATTCTTATTTCAAATACTGAAATTTCGGTTAATTTATAAGGTTCATTATTTTGCAAATACACTAGGGGTGCCGAAATTGTTGCTAACAAATCATGTGAATTTGTTTAAAAGTTTTTGTATAGATCTTAAAAAGAAATTTGATCATGTTGGATTTGTATTAAAAATCTTTAAGAATAATAAAAATAATATAATTATAAACCTTAATAATAAATATTATTAAATTATTATTTTTGTCAAAAATTATGTTGCACATAGTATCGGATTATTTTAAATTTTCACCTTTACAGCTTCTAAAGACCTATATCATACCATGATTTGCTCCCACATCAAAGTGATCTTCCTTCTTCTGTTATGAATATACAGTAATTCTTCAGATATTGACCACTTTCTATTTAAAATTTTGGCAAACACGAGGTTTGTTTTGGAAGGTTGAATGTAATAAGTATATTTAAAGATGAAAATTGCTAAGTTCGTTTATTTTGAAAAGAAATTAAAAGAAATAATAATTCGTATGATTACAGGTCTAGCAATTGAAAATTGATCGTAAGTTCATTTTGTGTGGGTGCATGTACACATTCAAGTGGCAAGATAAATGATTTTTACCGATCCCTATCACGCATCATTTATTGACATTGTCACTTTTCTTGAATTTTATAACGGTAAAAGGTGAAATGAGAATTTCATATAGCCATTAATGATTATTGATTTTGTTCTTTAGTCAACAAAGTATCCTAACGTGATTTTATGGTTCTAAAAATGTTCAGAATAGAGATTCGTGTTTTTTTCAAATATAATTTAGACAGATCGTTTATATTTGTGTACATTAGAGATAACCTCAATTTCACTTTATTTCTTGAACAGAGATCCATAATTGTATAATTTTTGGCACAATGTATTATCAGGCCTTATGATCAAGAAATGTGGTAACATGGTTGTATTTTCTTGAATATGAAATACCAGAATAAGTAAGTACATTGATAGGAAAATTTGCTCCTGTCATAATCCACTTGTGAAGCTTTGATTACGTTATATGAAAGAGGAATTCAACTTCACAAATTTCAATTATTGAATATTTGTTTCTCCACACAGATTTGCTAATGATGCTAAGTTTTTTGTATTTAGATATTTCAAAATTGTATGATATGGCTAGCACAAAGTTATTTGCAACAAATATTTTAGTAAATCTGAAATTTTGCCTTCTGGAATGAAAATAGTCGGCTGTAGTTTTTTGGTATAGCTGGGACTTGACTACGTAATAAATGTTCCATTCAAGACTGTAAATTTCATGTATAATGACGCTTTATACTGTTTATACAAATTAGGTAATTAAAATAAACGTATGTACTAGCAATTAGGTTAACAATCTTTAATATTTTCCAAGATATTCTTGTAAAAAATCAATATTGTAATCTATACAATAAACATATATAAAATCGCTTATCCCTGTCTCAGTGCAATAACGGCTGAGAATTGTAACATATATGATGCTCCCTTCGCTTTGGTCTTATCATGGCATCATTTTCGTGTTATCTTCGGTTCGTCTGCATTATTCCTAGAACCATTATAATTATGTTAAGATTCTATTTTAGTGTTTATGTATATACTTTGAACCCTATCTTTTAGAAATTTTTGTTGCATTAATCGAGGATAGTAGTACATTCCAGCTCAGTACCAAAGTAATTCAAAAAAGGTATCCAAGGAGAATGAAGGATTCATTTTATTTAACTTTCTATACGCTTACTTTCCATATTTATCATCTCAGTTTCATGAGGACTATTTTTACCCCTTCAAAGTTGTGGGAAAAAATCTATTCACGTGGTTACACGGAAGAAAAATTCATAATAGAATGATTAATCGATTTTTTATGATGATATCTTTCAGACTCATAATTTATACTTTATAAACTAGAATAATTCGATATGTTTCACTTTGTTTGTAGTAATGGTGCAATTATATCTAGTTACTGTATTATCCTGTTTTTTGTTCTTAAATACTAATAAATAACTTTTGGTATTATTAAAGATCATTAATTGATATTTATCTTTAATTTTCGTCCTTTTAAATAAATAAAAAATTAGGATCTGCCTAATTTTGTATTGAATTGTAGGAATTACCACTGATTATATAAACTCTAATTATCTACTAAGATTGAGTACTGTCTAATCTCTAGAAATTAATGAAAATGTTTCTAATGGATAGTAAATGGTTAGCCTTTCAGTATTCTCTTTGTTACTTTACTAAAACCCATGTTTTTCGATAATATGACTATAAATCGTATGTATAACTTAATTTTTACCTAGTGTAGCGTGACAGTCATTGATAAACCTGTGATTGCATGTCACTAATAAAACCATATATAATCCATGTTTAAGCTAAGTCAATTGGAAAAAATTTTTCAGTGATATCTTTAGAGAAGACTCAAACATAGATAACGCTTGTGAAGATAATACATAGAATCATATACGATGTAAATATGAAGAATATATCATTTTTTACATTCTTAATGTAGCTCGGTTCGAGCAAAGCTTCAAGATCTTGAAACATCACATAAAAAATGGTGAAATCCTTAGTTTACTTTTCAATATTACATAGCCTACCTTAATTAATCTAAGTGATATGTAGAAATAACTCATAATGTAAATATTTTATCAGTAGCTGATCTGTTGACAGAGCCTTATAGAGTACATAAAGTGTATAGTCTATTTAAACAGTATATAAGTCTAGTACATGATTGGAGATATTAGTGTATGCTTTTAATATCTCTTTCAATTCACTATAGTGGCATAAAATATTTAACACTATATAATGACGCATAATAAACTGTAATATGAAATTTAATCTATCAATGGTTACTATGATATTTCTCCTTTTATTATTAGCTCTCTATATGTATTTAAATAAAGAAAGATCAATAAATTTAAAATTCTTGTTTAACAAATATTTTTGTATTCTTTTTATATTATCCAATCAAAATTTTATTGTAAGTTCACCTTTTTATTAAAAATAATTTGAACACCTGTAATTTCTTCACTAATCTTAAATTCGAAAAATTTTTAACAACTGATCAAGAGATATAAAATGTGAACGTGAAATTTTATTATTTAAATCGAATAATCTATATTTATTTCCTTGTCTGTTCTTCTATATGGCCGCTGTCATCCCTTTTTAAAAAAATTTTTTCAAGGTTTTTGATATAAAGGAATATGAGATTATGATCAAATGTCTATGGGTATAAATTAAAGAATTTTTCTAGACATTTTCTTTTGTTGTGGGTATATATTAATTTAAAAATTATCAGTATTAACGCACTTATTAGCCCATAAGGGGAAGGTGACCGCCTTTCAACAAATGAAAAATCGACAACATTCACCTGGTACAGTGTTATTTATTGAAACTTTCAATCATTTATGATAATTTTTACTGATAATTACATACGGATGTGAAATTATTTACCTTTGTGTGGCTGCTTTCTGTTTGAATCTTACCATTTTACATTCCAATTATCCACACTATATCATGTCTGAATGAAAATATAGGTTCTACAATTACTATTAATTTTCATGTACATTATTTTTTAGTTTAATTCTAGACCTTTCAACTTTATTGTCTCATTGGAAAGGGTTTGTGGAGGAGCGAACTCAATTTCCTGAAAATCTTATTTTTTTTAATAGAGTGAACACAATTCTGTCTTGATTTTTGCGAACCATTACATTTATATGTTTTTTAATTTTTTTTGCTTGATTTGCACAAATGGTAATCTCTGCCATATGTACTTTTTTAAATTTTGTATGCAAAAACATAGCTACAATTTTTTATTCTCTACTTCGATTTAATCTTAATGACTATTGTTAAATATACTGATGACTTCAATATTTGATTCATAAAAAAATAATTAATAAATCATGCTGATGTGTCATGGTTCCAATGACCAACGCTAAAAATATCAGAATCAAGTTTTTGAAGGTTTGACTAATCAACGAATTTTACATATATTTATGTTTTGCAAAAATAGATTCGAGTGAGTAGGATCAATGTCATATAAAATATACACCGGCTTAACTTGAGCGAATTTAAACCTTCCTTATATGGATTTATCTTTCAATGATTGTAACTTTTTGTTAAAAATATTTGAGATAAATATAATATTTTTTTTTATTATTTTAGATTAAAATTAATGAAAATATTGTATAAAATTTATTTTCGAACTGTTAATTAAAATTTATGCTTTTTTATATTGAGTAATGCTCTAGATTCAACAAAAACATGCGGGTGAGCTTTATATAAAAATGCAGTTTTCCATTATTTGTTGGAAATAATTGCTTTCATGAATTTTTAATATTTCCTGCTATTCATAGTTCCACAGATTTTGGCTTTGTATGACTTTAATGCATGTGATCATTTTGTAATTTTTACATAATTCTGTATGTTTTATTAATTTACTTGTTTCATAAATTAAATCATAAAATTTTTAATAACTGTTACTCTCCCCCTTAATTTTCTTATAATTTAAGTGGAAGTAACTTTGGTTATTTAACTTTTCTTATGGCTTAATAACTAAAAATTAATTCTACAACATTTAAGTAATGCATTAGTATTTTTAAATTAATGGATATAACCGATAAATATTGAGGATCTTAATTTAATCAAGTCCAAATGTACAAAATGATTTTTTATAATATAGATACTCTTTTCTGAATCTCTATTGATATCTTTAAACTTTAACTTTTATGTAAAATCTAAATATTTTAGATGTTCCAGTTACGAGTGCTACTACCCTATCTCAGACACAGTATCCACAATATTACGGACCAAATTATTATCACTATTATGGATATGGGGTACAACCGCCGTTTTATGCTAACCAACCGAACTGTCAGTATCCGCCATCAGCTACTCCACAATATTATTCATACAATTCAGGAATGTATTACCAAAGTCCTTATGGTGCCCAAGCACCGTATTATTCTGGTATGTATTCTCAAGTACCTTCAAGACCACCTATTCCGCAAGTTCAAGGACCATCTGTGACTGTATCTTCGAATGTTAGATTACCTTTAAATAAAAATCAAATTAATCAACCTGCACCCAAGACGCCTGTATCAGCCGCTCGTACCATACCTGTATCTCCCAAAAAATTCCAAAGTTGTAATGATGATTTAAGTTATCTTGCTAAACCTTTGGATAATAAAGCAAGCACTGAAAGCTATATACCGAACAGCGTTTTACAAAGGCAAAAAATTGCAGAATTGAATAAGTCTAGAACTCGCGAGGATGAAAAAGCCAATCTTGATGATGAAAGTGTTACTTTTTCAGCCAGTATTAAAAATTATATAAAAAGGTCGTTTGATGCATGTAAAACTGAAAAGGAGAAAGATGCTCTACACTTAGTTGCTAAAAAATTTCTTAATGATGCTATTTGTGATGGTAGAGCTGGTGATAACTTTGACCATGCCCCTATACTGCGACCTTCAAAGCCAAAAGTAAGTCATAATGTAATGAATTGCAGGAAACATGATTTTCCTCAGCCAAAACAGAAAAATAATAAAAAAATCATCGTTGGAGTCAGTCCTCAATCATGTCTAATTGATGAAAAGAAAAAAATAGATAGACGCATCAGATTTAAAGATTCCTTAGATACCAAGCCAGATCTGTTATCTACTAATACTTTGAATTCTATTGATATGCAAGATGAAGTTGATCTCCCAGACGCATCTAGTTTTATTATTGGCACTTCACAATCCCTGGAGAAGCAATATTTAAGACTTACATCTGCACCCGATCCAGGCACAGTTAGACCTGAAACTGTTTTAAAAAAATCTTTTGAATTTGTCTGGAGAAATTGGGAAATCAAACGTGATTATCATTATGCCTGTGAACAATTCAAGTCGATTCGCCAAGATCTAACAATTCAAGGAATACGAAATGAATTTACTGTAAAAGTTTATGAGCATCATGCTCGAATTGCAATTGAAATGGAGGATAAAGGAGAGTTTAACCAATGCCTTACCTGTCTTAAGCAATTCTACGAGGATGGCCTTCCCGGAAATCAAGAGGAATTTCTAGTTTATAGCATTCTTTACTATATTTATACAAAGAATAAATATCAACTCACTATTTTACTCACAGAGCTTTCTGATTCCCAATTTGCGTGCCCTGAAATATATAGGGCACTTGATTTATATTATAGCGTTTGTAGTAGTAATTATTTAGGTTTTTTCAAAATATATGAAAAAATTGAAAACTCCTGCTCAAAGTTTTTAGTTAATTTATTCCTTCCCAGGATTCGTATATTAGCATTCAAATCTATTATTTCTAGGTTTTGATTTATTTTTCATCCTATATTAAAATAGTTATGCACCAAAAGTAGAAAAATTGTTACTTTGGAAATATTTAAAATTCAGCAATTGTGCTGAATTTGACAATTGGATGAAGGATGAATCCTTAACTATAGAAGATGATGAGTTAATTGATTGTCGGGGTGTTAAGGTTCAACTTGAAAATCTAAGACTCTCTAAACAGTGAACTAGCAAATTTATACTTTTATCTGTAAATAATTGCATGTAGTTTTTTTCTGTGTACTATATTCACTATTTCTTAATATTAATTCTTACATTTCAAAATTTTGACGTGATAACCAAGTATGTATATAAAAATTATTAGAAGCCTCTAAAAAATTTTCAAGTTTGTTCGTGATATAGTAACTATTCCAAGACTTACATATTTCACGTCATTAGTTATGCTTATGTAGAGAAGACATTATTTCTCCGTTATAACTGAATATTAATATTATTCGTTCCAACTGGGTTGGGTGATGTATATATCAAGTTTTCTTCAATGCCTATTTCAAAGAAAGAATATAATCACTATTCACATAAAATATGTGCTTGATGGCACCATTTAATTTATAGTATAATGTTTGTTTACATTCATTTAAAAATAATACAAAATAAATTCAGTTTATTATTTATCCATTTAATTAGCGATCTGTATATTTATCTAAGTTTATATGCATCCCTCGATTTTCCCGATTACTCAAATTTATTTAGATAACTGTATCAAAATTTGTTTGAAATTTTAAGGGTAATTGAAATAAATTATTAAAAATTCTAAACAATTTTAAGTAGCCTATATTTATGCATTATAAAAATTACAAAATACTAAGTATTTATGTGAAGTAAGTTTGAGATATACCAATTTTTTTTCACTATGAACTTTTCAAAAGATTTCATCTGAATTAGTATGTAGTAATTCTATATAGTTTACAAGAAAGGAAAATTTTCACGATTTGATTTCCCTACAAATAAAAAAACGTAAATAAAATGTCACTTCAAACTGATTTTATACCAAATTTTGAATATAATATTCTGTGTAATAATATTCTCTAATATATTTATTTTTATGTTCCTTAATTTACGTTAAACTTTGTTTCGTTTGCGATGGTTACTTCTTTAATAATTTCTTTCGTTTAATTTTTTATTATGATATAAAAAATCCTAATGAAAAATAATTTCACATCATCAATTTTTTAATTTCAAAGATAAAATCAAAATGTATATATTCAATTATTATATGGAGAGCACTCATAGAATCCATAAAATATACACATAATTTGTTTTTTTTAAAAATCTATAAAATCAACAAAAAAAGCAAAAGTTAGAAATACTATATTTATTAATACATTTTTTGAGTTAAAAATAAATCGTAACCCAAAAGATTCTCAAAAGAAAAGAGAATGATTTTTATTGAGGTAGAGAGAAAGATTTATTATAGATTGATGAAATTTTTCTTTTCAAATCATCTGATTTTTTGAATTGTGATATTAATAATTGAGATTATTAAATATTAATATTTTCACAAAATTTTTAACATATTTTTATTATTAGTTTTTATTTTTATGAAGAATTAATATTAGGAAAATATATATATTTCTTAAAACTCTGAAAGCATCAAATTTGAATCTATAAATAAATAAACGTGTAGTTTGTTATGATTTATATTTTTAAAATAAATCTTTACGTTAAAATTTGTTTCAGTACATTGTTATTTTAAATAAAAAATTTCATACAAAAACTTGATTTATACTTTATAATATTTCTTTTTTCTAAATATAGTTTCCATTTTATACATTTTATTAATAGGATTGATTATTGTACTCGTTTTAACTTTGTTAAATAATGTCGTTAAGGTGTTTTACAATTTGGAAATTTCGAATAATACTTGGAATATTACTATTGCTTTCATTCGTTTCTGTTATTGTACAAATATTTATCCCAGCTCTGTATCATGTAAAAATAAGCTCTCTCTACCACAGGCATCGGAATGTATATAACATTGGTTTACTCTTCATGGAGCCCAATATTCGAATCGATGAATACCCTGAATTAGAATTCGCTTACAAGAGTATTTTTATTAAATTATTTGCTTTGTTCATAATCCAAAAATTTTAGATTATTGCACCACCAACACTTCAAGGATTTTAGGACTCGTGTCGTTCTTAGCATCACTGTCGGCCTGTCTGGCTTACATACACTCAACTGTTATTAAGCGCTTATATTTCGCATTTTATATCTTTTCCTATATTCATTGTTGTCATAAATGATTTTTTATGATAAAATATTTAGTACTATTGGTCTTAACAACATATTTTCTCTGCATTCTTAGGTTTGAGGAAGTTAGAAGGTAATTATTGTAACTATTCACAAACTTAGCATGTAAGAAAATATGGGTTTGATTCAAATCAGATATTTCAAGGTTATGGACTAACAGTCATGAAATTCGATATGATTTTCAACCTTTCCATCTTGACCATTTTGTGCATTGAGTCTATCATACGAATTTTCATTGTACCAAAAGAAACAATAGCCTATCCTATATCTTTAACTACAATAAATGAGGAATGATATGTTATATATAGCGAATTTATAATTTTAGCTAGAGACTTATTTTGGTATACAAATGTGGTTTTACTAAATTGTAGGGTTATATGCATTCATATTATCCTTTTGGAAAATTTCATTTTTTGATAATTTTTTCTCAAAATAATATTAATCTTTATAATCTTGGTTATTTTTTAAGAACAAACTCATATAAGTAAAAATTATCTCAAATTGAAATAAATTTATGGGGATCTTTTGTATTTCCTAAAAGTTTTTCTGGGAAGTCTCTTATATTTTTTTATTTTCAAATTATATACGTTAAATGTATAATTTTCTTAATTAAGGGAAGATTTTGGAAGTAAATATTAAAATTTATTTTAGCTAAATTTTTTATCTTAAACGAACCCGTATTAAAAAATTGTTCCCTCGCTTTAAAAATCTCTAATTTACAATCATAATCTCACATTTACCAAGCCAAATAGATAATCGATGTAGTATATTTGCAGAGCTATTGCTTTACAAAGAAATGAATTACTTGACTGAGAATTGATTAGTATATGTTAACTATTTCAATATTTCTCGTAATACCTATAATGTCAATTTACAGACAAAATTTGTTCAAAAAAGTTACATTATTAGGAATAAAATCCAGACTCCTACACTCACTCAGTTTTATAAATTGAAAAATATCCCTTTTTTCTCAATCTGTAAATTTATTTAAGAGAAAAATTTAAAATATTGATCATCATCATGAGTAACCTAGGTTATAATGAAAAGATCAAAATATGCATGAATATTAAAAATTTTTTCTATAAGCAAGCATTTATTTAATATAGCATCCTTTATATCTGAAACTTAAAAACCGTTTGAAGTAAAAAAAAGATTAAATATTAGGTTAGATTGTTCCATATCATGCGATCATATGCTATGCTGTTATTAAGCACACAGGTTTACATAAATTCTACTTTCTGTGATTCTGTGTTCTATCAATCAATAAGCCGATGCTGCAGATTATTACATATAAAATCACGAAAACGAAGTCAATTAAAAAAGTAATATGATTACTAATGACCAATTTTAAGAAATAAAAAAGTGTTTAATCTTAAATCTCAATTTTTAAGTCATGAATCCTGGTCAACATTAATTTACATATTTAAAAAACTGAAAACAAAACCGTTTAATAATCTGATAGAATAGCAATTTAAATTAGAATTTTTTGAAAGGATTTTTTATTCAAAAATTATCTAGCGAATATAAAATTAATAAAAGAAGTTAGCCTTACTTTTATAGCTTAGTTATTTGAGTAAAAAATATGTCCCATTCAAAATTGAAAAATCAAGGTCCCAAAAATATTGTGTTTAGTAAATCAGATATTTGACAATAAAATTATGTATAAAAATATCTTTGAAATTGTATATTTTAATTAAATTTAAATGATACAGATAAATGGTTTTTTTTAAATGAAAATATATCTTGTAATTTTTGTACTGTTCAATATTAAATAATTGGAATAATATTCAATAAAAACACAGGAATCTTTGCTCGCACATCTGAGAGAAGTAAAATCAAATGGATAAAAATCACTCTGACAATTTGATGATGAAAACAATTATCTTAGATGAAAATCTCAAATAAGAAGAAATCATGTTAAAGAGTAGTTTCATATTGGATACAGATAGGTTGTTAATAATAATCTGTCGCGAAATCGCTTAATTTGTAAAACGGAGGTGCTTAACAATTGGCATGATATTTAAATTAGATGGTAGTAAAAACTTTAACAACAAACTGTATTTCTTAATTTTAATAATGGTTTGTGACTGTAGTGTTAATATAAAAACCGATAGGAAAAAAAAAATTGTGGAGTAATTTTGGTATATAAAAACATGCCGACCGCAATGTTCTTCAAGGTACGCCTAATGTGATTAAAATAAAAATTTATTCCAATTTTATCTACAGCCTAGACTAGTCCGAACCTAATATTTAATATTTATTGATAAAAACTGTAAAAGAATAACAAAAAAATTACTTATTTCTTTACTAAAATAATGATATTTAAATCGTTTATGTCGATATTTTTATTATCAACACTTGAATATTGACATATAATTCAATGAATAACAGAATTGATTAGATTTTTAGTAATAAATTTTAACAATCGGTTATATCTAATATATCTGAATTAAAGCCAGTGATATATATTTATTAATAAACCTATTACCCTTAAAAATACAATTACATTATTTTTGATCATACTCGTGGAATTATGCTTTAAAAGCGACTATGTTGTCAGTAACATTCATTAGATAGGAACATATTTTGTATTAAGAAGGTTCATTGAAATTTTCAATTATCTGTCAGCTTATTATTTTATAGTTCTTTCTGGTTTTGATTTGCGATAATTATATTGACAAATACTCGGTATAACATAAAGCTATACTAAACTGATTTATCAAACATGCTAAATAAGGTACGGATTGGATCATATTATATATTTTTAATATAATATCCTAAAATAAGATTACCATAAACAAAAATAAACATAACTTAGTACAATATTTAAAATATCAGCGTTGGTCGTAATAACTGGCCATAGTAATATGTAAATTAAGGTGAATCTTAGATTATATCTATCACTATTTTGTGCATCCAGAATAACAATTCACATTTATGAACCAAAAATTTAATATAAAATATGAAATTTAACAATCTATATGTAGAGGAACAAAAAATAATAATCTAATTTTTAAATCCTAAACTAACTTATTAACACTAAACCTAAGAAGTAACACAAAATTATGAAATTCCTAATTTTGTTTTTTAATTGAAATATTTCATTTTTCTTCACATTTTATAACCAATCTAGTTATCATCAATATTTGAGAATTAATAAGATTCGTTAGTGATCTGTTTATTACCCAAGAGTTACTTGGAATGAGATTCATTCTCAAATTTTAATTATTTTTGTAAATCTTCTACATGAAAAATAAAAATAATTTTATTTTTCTAAAAATATTATTTCCAGAAAGAAAATTATTTAATGAAGAACGTATCAGTATCGGTATACATGAATATTAGTTCAGCAGAGTAAAATAGAAATGGATTTTATTATAATAGATTTACGAGAATATATTTCGCAGAAATGACCTTAAGTGGGATATTGTGAATATCCACGGCGATTAAATCATAAAAAATAATTTCCTAACGCTATTATTAACAGATTTTTAAAACATCAATTTTCTGTGAAACACCAGGATTATGTCTAAATTTGCAAAATCTTGTTGTCCCACTATATAAGGCAGATTAATTATTCTTATTTATTTTATAGGCTAGAAAAATATTTTTAAATTTCTGTTACTAACTTTTTATAAAAACAATATTTAACCCATCAACATGGCGAAAAATATTAAATTCAAGAATAAAAAAAAATATGTAATTATGAAAAATAGATTTCTCATAGTTTGATAAAGTACTAATATATTAATAATAGATATGCAAATCGATATGACAATTGTTAATTTTGTGTTAGCTATTATATTATCGTGCAGGGATTAGACTCTGACAATATTTGTTCGGTAACAAACGATAACCGAATACCTTCGAACTTTTTAGTTAAAAGCTGCACAAAGCGGTGGCAGCGCAAGATTAATGTATTTTTAATACTTTATTTGATTATATAATGAGTGATCAAGATCAACTGGAGTCGCCGAGACATTGGATCTTTGGGAAACATTTTCGGTCCCAATGTAGATCAATTTATTTGCTTCAACTGACGAGGGAACCTTATAACTCCGGCCTTAACAATATAAAAATTTATTATTAGTCTAATATTTGAATATATTTTTAATTCTTTTATTATTATCATTAACATATCAAACGATATAACAAAAACTTCAAAAATGTTACACGGATTTGCGAGAGTTAATATTTTCTGTTAATACTTTAAATGTAAATCTATAGGAATGCAAGCTGACTGTATCTCAAACTTAAAATAATTAAATATATATTAACTTCTGAACATGTAATTTAGGTCATAAATTTTTCATTTATTTTATTTCTATAAAAATTATATTTTGTAATTTTTTCGTCATACCTAAAAAATTGTAATAAGCTAAAATATCTCTCAAAATGATTTTTATCCGCCAAATTTGATATAGAATAGTCACTTAAAAAGGAATTAATCACTGCCATTGCATTATGATGAGTAAAAAATGCAACAAGTTTAGAAATCTTCCGATTTGTTAGATTCAGAATTCATCCAGGACATTACTGGAAAAATTTTCCTTCAAAAATCAGTTTTAATAGTTGATGCTATCAATTAAAACAATTAACACAGTAACTGCGAGCTTTTTCTTACAAATAACTGGTTTAAATTTTTAATATATAATTTAACAAAATGTATACTAGGTAACGGCTTTTAACTCGGTTTTGTATTTAATACATATGATATTGATTAACATGATATTATATCAACAATTGAGCCTTTTCAATATTTTATTCAGTGTTTAAATTCAGAATTATATTCCTTTAAAACTGAATGGAGGTATCTAGAAAGCAGAGGTTGTTATTTCCTGACCTACTGTATATTTAAGTTAACTCTGAAGAATTTTTAACATCCAACATAAAATTAAATTAAAATAAATGGTTTTAGTTTATAAAAACTGACTTCACAGAATTAAATAAATCCAGTCTTGCATATTCAATTTTTATACTATTCTGGGAAACGCTTTACACTAATGGTTCCTTCTAGAATTGTATGTGAAGATTTTTGGTTTAAATTTTTAGAAACATGAAACCAAAATTAAAGGGGTTCATTTGATTACATCACAGTATATTTCCTGTTATCTGGACCCTGTTTTATCCGGATATCAAGTTATGATTTTCAGGTCACATTTATAAAATCGGAGAATCAAGAATTTACAGTGACTTACATTATGGGATTTATACAAAGTTTTATTATTATGAAAAACTCCTTAGAAAAAATATTTTTTAATGTAAATAAAACAATAATAATCATATTGTTTAAAAATGGTGTATGGTAGAACTTATAGCACACAAAGAGAAATTAAATAAAAGTATTTTTAATACTGTTTATATGCATGGCAGGATATACTGAGGCTCTTCGATAGTTCTGTGTAATCTCGCTTTACCCTGGTCTGAGTATGCTAAGCATTATATATCACCAAAGGATTAACATTCTGGAATTTACCGAAGTATTAGAATGGAAAGAGATTATTTATTTTTATTTTCCTCATATTTCAGTCATTTAAAACTAATAGCACATTTAGTTTTCTTGTTTATTTTATATTGTAATAACAACAATAGTTTAAACTGTTGGCTCACCAAGAAATTTATGTAAATGAGGAGTATTCCGAAAATTTTATGTTATATGAATTCCAAAAAAGCGTTCCGCTTGTTTAAGCTGTAAGTGTTATTGGAAAAGCTTACTGGAGGATTGTATTGAATGATAGAAAATATAAATAGTACCTTGCAAAAATCTCATTTAGAAATTGCAAAATTAATGATAATTGACTTTTATATAGGAAAAAAATTTACTAAACCGGAGCGTATTAACACTGATATTGATAAAGTTACAAACTTGAGTATGATCGAATCTATTTTAACAGTCCTTATAACTAAAAATTTAATATTTACGTGAATTATAAACGCTAAAAATTTGGTCTGGGAATTCTTAAGATTTTTACATTGTTTAATGAAATTGATAATTGACGCCATGTGTTTCAAGAATAATCCATCTTCAATTTTTGGGAATAATTATCATCGATGTCGAAAAATTGTTTTATTAAATCAATTTCCACTATAAAAGGTAATAATTATCTCAGAATCAATTTTCACAGCCTAATTCAACAAAAAAAACTAGGTAATGTTGATTTTGAAAAATGGTTTTTCTAAAGAGACAATTACATTTATTAAATATGTTTCGAAGTAGAAGGAATAAAATGTATTTTATCAAGAAAAGGATGCATAGTATTAAACACAAAAGATGAGCTAGTTCAGTATTAAAATTCCAAATCATAAATATAAAATAAACTAAAAATAAATTGAATTTAAGTTTGGAAACTTTACATTATTCATCTTAATACATAATATTGTTCTTTCTGATACCCAGTTTTCGGGTTTTTTGCTTCATTATAAATCAATATAATTTATGGAAATGTGAATAAAAAAATTGGCATCAATTCGTTTTTCTTTTTAAAATCAATGAACTTTTCCCAAAATGTCATAATACAACTGATTGCTGTGGAGAAGTTAAATAAAATGAATAACAGAATGTTTAAAACTAAAAATAACGTAAAATAAATATTTGAACTTAAGGTGAGTGTTTCAGACAAGCATAAAATGATTTTCTTTCCTACTAAATACCCTTATACACATTTTTAATATCCAACTATACATCCATGTCAATTTTTTATCTTGAATGGATTAATTATTAATGTTTAAGAAAGATGAATACTAAAATTCAGGGATATACGACTATCGTTTTCTTTCCACAGCTTGTCTTATTCTAGGCCTTCCAGCTGTTAGTTGACATTTGATGGCTGAGAACAAATCTATAATAGAATTTCCTCTTAGATCGTGTAAGAGTTGGACCTTTTTATTGCCATACAACGGAACGGAAAAACATTAACATGGGTTCCTCAATTATACAAACAAATAAAAAATTTGTTTCTTTTTTGGGTTTGATGAAAGTCCGTTCCGGTTATTTTTGCAATTTTAATAACTAGTAAAATAAGCTTTAAAATTGAAACAAAGTCTTCAGTTATTGGATATATCTAACTGGCATAGTAGAAGTCTTGTTGAAAACAAATCTATTTTTTAATTTTAATTAATTAATAGTATTACGTACAGAGGATTAAACGTCATATTTTACTAAAGAAGTCAGGAATTTCCGTTGTATAAACTAAACAGCTTAATCAAACCCCAAATCTGTATTTATTCAGTTTGAAAAATATTAAATTTCGCATTTTAAAGGGAGAATCCTAGTTGATTTTTGTTATTGAATCAAATCATAAACCAGTATGCGTTTAGAAAAAATCTTTCGATTCTATAAACGCCATAAATTTTGTACGCTTTTCACAGAACTATTCAATTTAAAGATCCAAAAAACATATGAAATTCATTTCAACCCATTTTTTCAGTAATTTTTGTTCTTCAGGGGTTCATATTTTTCATGTGGAAAAAATAAAATATATTTGATTACTATTTACTACTTAAGAGTGTTTACACGTTATAATATTAACTATCTAAAAATAATTACTAAATGGAATTTTTAGCAATTAGATAACTTATTGAGGATATGAAAAATCTTTGATAGAGAAATATCCAACGAAGGAAGATAAAATATTTAAGATCAAAATACTCAATAAGAAGTAGAAATTTAAAATGTTGTCGCGACATATTAGGAACCGTCAAGGTTCTAAGACCGGCATTAAGCACAGAATTATGCATTAAATATGGATAGAAGGTATATTTATAACAATTCATTTAAAACAAAATCCTAGGCTTAATAAATCCACGAACCAGGCGGTTAAATCAATCAATCTATCTTAAATAGTCTTACCGAGAGGTTACGACAATCAAAAAAGAACTCTCGATAGATTGTTGAAATTTTTGTATTTTAATAAAGAAAGAAACTACGCTAAAGTATATATGTTAGCTAACTGATCGAAAATTCATCAATTTGTTAGTCATTGCATAGAATCATTTTTCAGTAACTACCTTTTCTAAAATTATGTAAAGCATGGGCCGATTTTATGTTTTTATTTCAATTTTGTTGTAAAATTTATATCTGATCAGGTATTTTTGATGTATTCTCTTTAAACTACATTTTAATAAAGATAATAAATTTGTGTAGAGTTCTCTATTTGGATAAAGAGATTTCATTAATAAAAAATCTTTTTATATACGAACGTTCTAGAGCTAAAATGGTATGGAAGACACAGCACACTCTTTCAGAGATCTACTGGTATAACAACCAATATAAACAAAAAAGTCATATTTCTAGCGATCATGTTAATAAAATATCTATTCGCATCACCTACAATGCCACTGAAAGAAAAATATATAAACAAAGGATTCCAAACTAAAACCAAACGATCAGAAGATTAAACAACAAAATATTTCATTTTTCAAGTAAATGCATAATTTCTCTGGAAATTAATCGAATTTCGTATGAAAATAATTAAAATCTAAATATAGAGTTATCCACCGAGACGACCAAACAACTACCTTAAACACGATGTAACTCTACAAAGTAGGAACTGTTGCTACTGTGTATTACTAAAAAAGACCCAATACAACAATTCAAGTCGATCGAATGAGGCGTCATTACTAACATATAAGGGCGCTACTCTTCTCATTTCATTGTGTAACACTCGTATCAATTCGGCAAAATTTTCTTAGCATTTTTGCGTTTTCACAATTCTCAGGTTAATTATAAGGCATAATTTTTAAACGTCCTTTCATATATATTTAATAGGTCTTTTACGAACAAAAAAAAGCGAAAAAATTTGTTTCTTGGTTTTATCAATAAGAATTGCAAAATCCTTTTCATAGGCAAAACAAGGATGTTCTAATTTACTAAGCAACATCGAAAGGAAAAGGATCAGCGTGTATTGGTTAATCTTTTTAATGTAAAATGAACGCAAAATATTAGTTCCCTCAATTAACCGAATTTAAAACGAGAATTCCTTGATAAGTGATAATCTTACCATTTCTTAGTGATTGTAATGAAAAAAACAATTTTTATTGTTTAACATTCCATAACACGAACGTTAAATGAATTCAAAATTATAATCATTGTTTATGGGAAGGCTTAAGAACATCCCACCTAAAGCGCAAATAAAACAAGAATTAGTCCTCAATGTACAAACAATTACGGTTGATGATTGAATAAAATATTTAATACTGATAAAATAATTCTTGGTAGAAAATAAAGATAATTAATAATATCATCGTGCACTAAAAATGTGCTTCACTGCTTAAACATTAAGAGAATTTGTTATTAATTCTAGGCGATCTTAATAGAATTTGGGGAACATTTATGTAAATTGGAATAAAGTTAATAAAATCCTGTTTAAATAAAAAAATAACAATATATTTTTGATTAGTTGTAATCATACTAATGGCCTAAATATCTAAATTCATTTTATTTAAAGAATCTTACGATACACTCTATCAAAATTGACAGTTAATAAACACATTATAATCACAGTTAAATATTCATATTGATTTCTATTCGTTGTGGGCCAGGTCCTAACAAATTATTCCTTATTATGACACCATTTATTCGAAGAAATTGTTATTTTAATAATCCTTAAATGAATTGTTCGACCTTAATGATGGCAATTAAAAAGATTCATTAATAATTGGTGCTATTTGTTGCTAGGCCGATAAAATACGTTAGGATGATAATCTATAATAAACAATTCTAAAAATATTCAAGCTTATCGTAACCCTTTATATATATATACTAAAGAAGTTATTATTTACCAGAATTGGTATTGAATCTGGAAAACTTTAAGGAAAATAAACAAAAGATTCCTCCCCATTGTTAGTTTTAGAAACAAGAATCAACATCACGTAGTGCGTACCTTGAAAGATGACGGTTGGAAGAAGTCGTTCGCTGTTTGGCTCCTGGGTAGAAAACGTTGAAGAACGTGATTACAGAAAGGTAGGTTAGATAAACATGGTTTTATTACATTAATCTGGTTTTGTGCTCTCTTGATCAAAGATATTCCTAATCAGAGAGTATACAAATCAAAATCAAGAATTATTACTGATCTATGATTAATAATATTAGGCTTATCGAGTTTTATATGATCAGTATTTACAGTGTGAAAATTTTTTGTTAAAGAAGGTTCTAGTTTTGTATGAAAATTACCCTGCAACAGACGTACAATTCTATACTTACAATCTTGGCCAGGCTGGTAGGAGAATCCCAGGAACTTGTATCGAGTAAATTAGTTATTAACGTTGGATGATTTTGTTAGTCTCTAATTATAACTATTACATACTAAAGCTACAGGAACAAATTTGTAAAGATATTAAAATGAAGCTTGGTTTTCAATAAAAAATTAATGTTAGAACTATGTTAGGTTATTTAGACAAAACTAAGGAAGAAGAGAAAGTCATTCCTTTTACTGAACTTATAAAAGTATTTTCTATTTTAATTCAAAAATATGACAATAGATTCATATTGGGTTTCCAAATATAACTCCGGCTAAGTTTACATCTTTACTGATACAGACACGGGACTTTGTTGAGAAATACTCAATATTAGATTATAACTTTGAATCTGATAATAAATTCGAAGATGATATCCTTATTGAAGCGATTTCCTTGACAATATTTGCTGATCAGTAGATTTTTCAATATGTAGATAATAATTAATCTTAGATATTTAACGGAGGACTCCCCCGGATTAGACAAAAGCATTCGAACGAATCTGCTTGAATCATGCTTAAATAACTCAAAAAATCGTGATATTGATTTACGTATGAAAATCCTTATAGATATAGACTCAATCAAGTTGTTCTCGTCTGGAATGAGGAAAAGGCTGTGTGATAATTTTATGATGAAAGCGAGGGATGACAAAGTTGATAAGATCATGGAACAGGTGTATAGTATATTTTCAAATTTTGCTTCAAGTAACGATCAGTTATATATTGAATACTTTTGATGATCAAACTTGATACTTAGTTATCCATTTATCGTAAAAATGATTTATAGTTTTATATGATTCGTTTAATTATTTTTCTTTCAAGTACTTATAGCATAATATTTTTTATTTCAGCTACATGTTCTAGGTTTTATTGTACTATAAATAGGAATTTTCTAGGTGTGATTATCTAATATGTGCTCCAACGAACTTTATATTATCGGAACGTCCGTAAGATTTCACCAAAAGATTTTGCTAAGAATATTAAAAAACAAAATAATTTTGATATACTTGTGTCGTGTGCATGCCAATAAATTAATATAAATAGAATAAGCCTGCGCAAAAAAACGTTTTTGGTAAACTAGAGTAGTTGCTTTATTTTAATTTGCTTGATATGAGTTTTAAATCCAGAGTTACAGTCGATGGACTAAGAGGAAATGTTCTCTCAGTATTTGCCCTTAACCAATTCAACCTGCCGTACCCTAGAGAGTACTTCAACTTGCAATAATAACTAAAATATATTACGTAAAACGATCGTTTAATTTATAATCGGTTACATGAGCAAGTTTTTTATTCAAAAAAAAACTAATCCACATCTGTAAAGAAAAAAGGTAATTGTTTTAAAATGTTCATATGGAGGCATCAGAGACCCTTAAGGTTCCTGATAAAATTTTATTGCAAAATTACATCCAGAAGATGCACAGAGTTCGAAATGCAGAACGATGTCTGCAAGAATTAAGATATACTTAGTAGTTAATCACCTCTAATAGTTAAATTTACGGAAGTGCTCTAAGTTACCACTTTGACATGATTCTGATGAAAATACGATGACTTGATTAATTGGCTAGTAAAAAAACGGTGAAAAGAGGAATTATCATTTAGTTTGATTATTAAGTAATATTTTTCATGCTTTTGATACATACCGGCAGAATCCAGTCGCCAGCTGTCCTTTTTCGAATAATGCGCAAAAATCGGACGGACACTTTTTGAATTTGATCGCAGTAGGCAATGTTGAATTGTAAAGTATATAACTATATAATAGCAAGTTTTTAAATATTTAATTCAGCCACATGTTTATTAAGCGTGATGAGACATCACAATGTTTAAATTAAATCAGATATACATTTGGAAAATTTATATCTCTTCCTGTGTTACGGCTTTCCTTTTAAATAGAACATGGCCAAAGTATCAAGGAAATCACTCACATATGGATAACTGTCATTTTATTTATTACCTGTTTTTTCGATTTCCTGAGTGTAAGTTCGAGTGCATCAAGATCCACAAAGTTTTTGAAATGATTTACTGCAGAATGGGTAAAATTATTTTTATAGATTTGTTGTATGTCCTAAAAAATCGAAAATTGTTACAGTTCGGCAAAGAAGTTCCCAATAAGCACTGGTGGTATAATCTTCCGTTTTTTCTTGGTGCTTGAGCTTTAAACCACTCATTAGTCTCCTCTGCGTATGCCATCTAGTACATAGTGTCGTCTACAATTCTCCATCAGTCGTAAAATCTGTTTCAAACATTCCCCCATCAATTTGCATGTTACATACCCTGGTTCAAAGATTTATCTGTTTTTTATATATATTACTCTGAAGCTCACTTCCGCATCATAAATAAACCTATAAAAAACTGGTTACCTGCTGGTTCTTTCCTTAATCGATGATTTTATAATAGTGTATTTGATCGCTAACGTCGATTGAAGCAGTAAGCTCTTATTTAAATTTTTAACGTTGATTTTATTTCCGCTTAAACATGTTTTTTCTCGAATAAGTATACAATGTCAGTATCAGAAATTTTCTTCTTATTAAAATTAGCAGTTGATGTAATAATTTGTCATTGAGTGTCAAAATGTATGTAGAGAATCACTCATTCATTCTATTGAAAGTGAATGAGTGAGATCATTGCTCATCAAATATAAATGAAATCGATACCAGTTCCTATTTAGCATTTAAACAATCTATTGCTGCGCCGGATTAGTATTTCTGACGTAGCTGACCCTAATGCACACCCTCTAATAACTATCATTGCCACTTCACAAGTATTACATTATTTTTCACAATGAATCAATCCAACCTCCTGGCAAAACGTAGCAGCATTTTTCTTTGAGTTTAAAAATTTTTTTGAACGACTGAAAATTTTATTTATCATGAATAATCTAAAGGAAAAGTTAGAAATTAATTTTCTAAACTCAGAATGGCAGCATTTCATACCATAAGTAGTCAGAAATCATCCCAAAATATCTATTATTTGGAGAAATATAATAAGAATTTTTTTTTAATATTATTTAGGTTATTAAAGAAATATTGAGTAATTTAAACATGTTTTATGGTATCGTACTCTTTCCAAAATAGTTTTGATTGATTGAAAGTCTAAAATTCAAATGAAAAATCGAATGTTAAAAATTCTAGGATAATATGGGTTAACTGTTTTTCCTCTCGTGCAATGTTTACCACTACTAAAATCATTGATTAAAAAATTTATGCATCATGTCGCTTATTTTGGCATTTGCACGGAACTTGAACTAAAAAAAGAATTTTTTTATTCATGTCAAGGATATACAACAAAATATTTTTAAAACGCGTTATTCCCTTCGAGATAGAAGTATTGGGAAAATGAAAGAAACATTGGATAAGCTCCATTAATTTTTACAATTTGAAAAGGAGGAAATTGAAAACTGAATTAAATAAGAGAAGACTTATCAAAGAAACTAAAATTAAGTGACTTCATTAATTCGTATCGTTTTTCGCATTTTTAACTACTTAATACACGCATAGTCTGTAAAAATTATTGTTCTTATTTTTATTGCGCGGTTACTCGTTGTTCTGTTACGCATACCTGCGTGCATGAAATCGCTAAGATCTGTTTGAAATTTATCATTTCTACATAAATCACGATATAGCACTTCTGTTAATCTTTTATTAGGCCAATCTTTTGCATTATTCTAAATTTTTCCAAAGGTTTAGACGAAGATTTAGTCTCATACACAATCTTTTTGATCTTTCAGGATCAATCATCGGTTAAATTATTTAAAATATATAGATATTTAAATTACGTTGCTACCGTTGTAAGAATTTCCCGTGGCTGAGCTATATTTTGAACACTACACAGGTGTGTGAATGTGAAATCTCGTATAAAAAATTATATATGTTTTCGAAGTAAATAAGTCCTGAAACTAAAATAAATTGGAAAGAATTAAAATCTTTAATCAAATCAAAAGGTTTCTGTGTTGTGCATGCACCACAATTAACTTTTTAAAAAATTAAGCCGCCGGTTGGCGGAAAAATTAGTTTTTTTAATACTCCACGCGGAATCTATTTTCTGCTAATCTAAAAAATAATGATGAGTCGCACATCCCAAACTGATTTGAATTCCTCAAAACCTGAGTGGAACTCTATATCAACAAGGCAAGAAAATTTAGGGTAAAAATCACTGCTTAATTGCGACTCCATTGGTTTTGGATACACCATATGGTTCCTCAGTTACGTTTCATACTGTTTAGTCATCCTAAATGAATGTAATCAGTCGCTGGTTTACTTTAATTCATTTTCAATAAATGAATTGGAGTGGCGAGTACTATTGGCGCCATAATGTAGTTTTAACAACGTTTGAAAATAATAAAGTGTGTTTATTTCGAGAGCTTGTCATTTATCACTCTTTTTCGAATTTTTTAAGGTTTTACCAGAGAATCATCAAATAATTCCGTAATATTTCAAACAATAAAGAAAACCCAGATTTCATACAAAAAAATCTCTGTATCACCCATGTATTTATCCATAAATAGCAGGTTTTTTCGTTCAGAATTGCTTCCTCGTTTATTGGAACAAACCGAATATTCAGATTTGTGCGAACCAACAGGAAATTCTTGACCAATAATTATCACCAAAATAAGTGGCAACTGAAATGAATAGTTATATTTTTATGGAATTTGTGTATTGAATTTAATAAGCTATTCAAAAAAGCTGTTAGGGTGTATAATTTTATCCAAAAGACTTTTAAAAAGTATCTGCCATCATTAGACTTTCTGATTTCTTTCTTTAGTCGAGTAGATATTCCTCCTTTATCTATAAGCATAAATTTTTACACCAACATAATTCCTCCCTGGATGAGAATATTACATTTCACGCACTGAAAAATTTCCATTCGCTTACACACGTGGCAGATCGCATCATTATCTTTCTTTGGAAATATAAAGATTCTGCTATAGATTTGATGATTCAGTTTTCTTTCATAAATTATACTATTGATGGATGCATTCCGTACATGAATGTTCAGTTATATGAAACGCATTTTGATAAATCATCGAAAGTTATGCTCACGTTATCTGCTTTGTGCCAGCATTCCTTTTTACGGGAAAATAACAAATCTAAAATATCAATTGAAAAATTTTTATCTCTGGAATCTCATGATTTATATTTTATATATACTGATGATATCTCTTTTGCCACTTCAGATATGTATAAGTTCTTTCGATCAAAGAGTTTTGCAGTACCTACTCGTGGCGGAAATATCCTTCTTGATGCAGAAGGGTATTACCGGATCTGTAGGGACAATAGCATTAATAGGATACAGTCATTAAGTTGTAATGTCTCTGATTCAAGTTCATGCTCTATTCAAAATAAATCAGTTTATCGTACCCTGGACTTTCTAAAGCATTTATTGGGGCTTATTGAAATGGATAAAAGCGACATTAAAGTTGTTGGCTCAATTGTGGGTGGTAAGTTGTTGAATTATCGCATGCTTAGTGCAAGTGAGACTTCAAAATTGCCTGTGGTATCCTTTATAATTGAAAGTTGGAAAGATCTTGATATGGATGGATGGAAACAAGTTCTGGTAAATCATATTCATATTGTGTTATTAGTGTCGAGTCAAACCTCTATTATCGGGAAATCTTGCTGAGCTGAGGAATTTTTAGAATTAATTTGGATTTTATTGGGTTTTTATTCATGTAAAAATATTCAGCTATCCGAAATTATGCTAACCGGAAATAAAATCACTGGTTTTAATTTCTTCGGATAGCCGATGTTCGAGTGTGTCTTAAGAATTTAACAAGTGATAGCAATAACTTTCATATCAGCGTTTTCAAAGGTTTTAGGGCTGTGATTTTTGGTTGTAAAGAATTTTGTTTCCATAAACCAACATAAATCTACCATCTACAATAGTTCACATTATTACACACGCTTTTAAGCAGGTGATTGGAGAAATCCAATTTCAAAGAATATAATGGTGGTATTTAGAATGAATATACAGTGATACCTCTGTATTCGACCATACTTCGTTCGGGTTTTCATCATTGTTTCCTGTATAAAGCGTACTCTTTCGCTCGCTAGCGGTCTGGCTAGAAGTAACCCCTAACGCAGTATGAAAGTTTATTTTCGGTTGGTTCGAATTTGGAAGCATTTTCAGCAAGAATTTTTTCACTCGAGAACCTAATTGTTGGAGTATCGATGTACCACTGTAGTTGTTTAAGATTGCAAGTAGAGAAATCCTTCAAATTTTTTTCAGTTCTTTATATGGCCAACTTGACATCGCACTTCTTTAAATTTCAAAGTTTTGCTGCAATTTTTTATAATTTTTGAAATATTATTTAGTAACAAGGATCGGGTTTTTGTTCAAGTTTGAGTAATTATGCTCATAATCTTTTCTTGCCAACAACCAGGAGAATATATGGATAATATAAATTTTGTTCGAATTTAAGTTAGAAGGAACAGATAATTGAATGACATATTATTTTGTTTTCTGAATGGTGATGGGTTAAAAAACATTTCCGAATACTTATAAAGTTATTTTGAAAAAATCTGTTCTTATCCCAAGAGTGTGATTGGCCAATGGTTGCACGTTATATGTTTGAGGCACCCTCGAGGACTCGTCCCATATTTAAGGTGACGAGTAAATAACGATTTAGAGTA